>JASTWP010001748.1:0-60864 GCA_030770255.1 Temnothorax ravouxi | reverse complement strand
TATTAAGGGGATCCTAGCAGTGACTGGCGAACTACCTATTAGAAGTTAGCCCCCACTTTTAGAAATAAACATATTTTCACGGTTGTGCTGAATTGTGCTAGGTTTGTGCTATATTGTGCTCGAATAGTATAACCATAATATGAAAAATACGAAAGAAAATTCAAAAAAAACGAATTTTTTAGGTCAACCCCCCACTTTTTTGTTTTTTTTCAATTTTTTCGATTGTGCTGAGTTGTGCTAAAGTTGTGCTAACATTGTGCTAAAATATTATTTAAAAAAAATAATAACAGAAAAAGCTACAATAAAAAATAAATTATATCCAAAAATGATTTTTTTATCGTAACTTTTTTTGTTATTATTTTTTTAAATAATATTTTAGCACAATGTTAGCACAACTTAGCACAAACTCAGCACAATCAAAAAAAGTGAAAAAAACGAAAAGTGGGGTCTAACTTAAAAATATTTTACAATAAAAAAAATATTGTAACTTTTTTGTTGTTATTTTTTTAAATAATATTTTAGCACAATGTTAGCACAACTTAGCACAACTCAGCATAATCAAAAAAATTGAAAAAAAACGAAAAGAGGGGGATTAACTTAAAAATTATTTTTAATAATTATTATTTTCGTTTTTTTCAATTTTTTCGATGTGCTGAGTTGTGCTAAGTTGTGCTAACATTGTGCTAAAATATATTTAAAAAAAAATTATAAAAAAGTTACGATAAAAAAAATATTGCAACTTTTTTGTTATTTTTTAAATAATATTTTAGCACAATGTTAGCACAACTTAGCACAACTCAGCACAATTAAAAAAAATGAAAAAAACGAAAAGTGGGGGCTAACTAAAAATATTTTAAGTTAGCCCCCCATTTTTCGTTTTTTTCACTTTTTTCGATTGTGCTGAGTTGTGCTAAGTTGTGCTAACATTGTGCTAAAATATTATTTTAAAAATAATAACAAAAAAAGTTACAATAAAAAAATCATTTTTTGATATAATTTAATTTTTTTATCGTAGTTCTTTCTATTATTATTTTTTTTAAATAATATTTTAGCACAATGTTTAGCACACTTAGCACAAACTCAGCACAATCGAAAAAATTGAAAAAAACGAAAAGAGGGGGATTAACTTAAAAATTATTTTTAATAATTATTATTTTCGGTTTTTTTCAATTTTTCGATTGTGCTGAGTTGTGCTAAGTTGTGCTAACATTGTGCTAAAATATTATTTAAAAAAAATTATAAAAAAAGTACGATAAAAAAAATATTGCAACTTTTTTGTTATTTTTTTTAAATAATATTTTAGCACAATGTTAGCACAACTTAGCACAACTCAGCACAATTAAAAAAAATGAAAAAAACGAAAAGTGGGGGCTAACTTAAAATATTTTTAAGTTAGCCCCCCATTTTTCGTTTTTTTTCACTTTTTTCGATTGTGCTGAGTTGTGCCTAAGTTGTGCTAACATTGTGCTAAAATATTATTTTAAAAAAATAATAACAAAAAAGTTACAATAAAAAATCATTTTTTGATATAATTTAATTTTTTATCGTAGTTCTTTCTATTATTATTTTTTTTAAATAATATTTTAGCACAATGTTAGCACAACTTAGCACAACTCAGCACAATCGAAAAAATTGAAAAAACGAAAAATGGGGGCTGAACTAAAAATTCGTTTTTTGAATTTTCTTTCGTATTTTTCATATTATGGTTATAATATTCGAGCACAATATAGCACAAACCTAGCACAATTCAGCACAACCGTGAAAATATGTTAATTCTAAAAGTGGGGGTTAACTTCTAATAGGTTGGCGAACTTCCTCGATGTCGATAATGTCAACCTTTCTAATTTTGTTTTCCCTATATCTGTCTTTGTCTAACGAAATGACATCTGTCCTTTTTTCGATTTCTCGCCATCTCTCGCAAGATCCGGCACTACTGTTGCTGCTCTTCTTGTCATTTGCATCCGTATTTGCATTCTTTTTTTGTACGCATTGAATCTTACTTCTACTTGCACGATATTATTCCTACATGTTTTCCCAAGGGCAGATGATAAAAATTATGTATGTATAAACTGCAGAATTTTTGTTTAAGCAAATATTGTCGTCAGGTGACAGCTGCGTATGTGCCCCAAATAAGTAATATTTTAATTTTTTGGTGTTTTTGATATAAAATCGCGTTTTCTACCCTAGATTTTTGTGCTTACTTTAATTCTAGACCAAAAATTTGCAATTCTGTAAAGCCAATTAAGATCCATCGAAAAACGATAATGTCGGTAAATCATATGGCTGCAGGATCCCCTTAACCGTCCAATTCAAATATCCGAGATTCATTCCTCAGTCGACGGTGGGAATGAACGGATTAGTCAGCGGATCTGCACGTCACCATAAGAGTCAATGAATAAAAAAGCGTCAGAACTGTAAAATTTTAGTAACAATGGAATCAATATATGCTATTTTAAAGAGTTAACGAGTATCAAATGTGTAAATTTCTTAAGTATGTACGTACTAAGGATGAGTTAAAAGAAATGGACGTATGGAGAACCGTATCGTGTCGAATCTTATGTGTGACTGGGCATGTTCGCGTGACAACACACCGGCAAATTAAAACAAAGGATGTCAATATATTAATACATAAAACCCTATGAGTTGTTACCAAGCTCACTAAGGGTATCAAAATAGGAACAATCAAGAAATTCCGTGTCTTTCTGGGAATTAATGCCAGAAACTCATTAACTCGTTAACTCGTTAACTCGTTTGATACTCGTTAACTCTTTAAAATAGCATATATTGATTCCATTGTTACTAAAATTTTACAGTTCTGACGCTTTTTTATTCATTGACTCTTATGGTGACGTGCAGATCCGCTGACTGACTCTGTTCATTCCCACCGTCGACTGAGGAATGAATCGCGGATATTTAATTGCACGGTTAATAGGGTTCTAAGATGCGCCGACACCACCTCAGAGTGGTCAACAAGTTTTGTACCACGTTCCGCGTTCACTCACTAAAGATAGGATAACGTTTGTACATAAATCTTACCGTATGGATGTAGAATGTTATGCGATTTAAATTATTATTGGCTGAGGAAAGCACAGTGTGCAGAAACGTAACGTACCAACATCGTTAATATATTATGTTTTAAATTTTAAATTTCTTCGTTGCTCGTTATTGGCCTTGTTTACCTTTCACTGTTATATATATATATATTATATATATTATATATAGGACTTCCGGCACGGAGTAAGTAGAGAGAAACACGTGGTCAAACGAGGCAGTATTTTTTCGAGCTTAACTGCCGTTCCTTCGCCGTGGGCGAATTTGTTTCAGGTAATTTGCATGCACAGATATGCAGGACGGACTGCAGATATAAATTGGCGTTGTGGGGGCTGAGCTGCGGCCGAATTTCGGGGATTCTGTGTTGCTGCGACTATTTAGAGGTTAGGCGATAGAAGCGGAAACAAGCACGGAGAAACCGAAGCCAGAGCACCGCGTCGATAAAGAAGAGAGTGACAGGAGGAAAGAGGTGCTGAAGAGATAACAAAAACGAGAAGAAGACTGAGATGGATGAGAAGGAGGGGGAAGGCAAGAAAAAAGATACTAAAGACGAGAAGGAGAAGGGGACGATAGAAAAAGGTAGAACTACAGGAGGCAGGCCCACGAGAGCGGAGGAGCTGTCAAGAGTAAGAGATAGGACAGGAAGCCAGGGAACAATTGTAGAATACATAAGAAAAAGAGGAAGGGAGGAAGAAAAAGAAATAGCAGAAAGGGCCGAAAAGGAAATACTGGAAAATTTCAGTAAAGAAAAAAGAGTAATAAGATCGCCGCCAAACAAAATAAAAAGGGAGGAAGGGAAAGAAGAAGGCATGGAGGCGGAAAGAATGCTGAAAGAAATCTTGGCGAAAATGAAGGAACAAGAAAGAGAAAGAAAGAAGGATAAAGAAGAGATAATGAGAGAAATACACGTCCTGAGGGAGGACTATAGAAAGAGAGAAATGCTTTGGGAAGGGCAAAAAGCGAATTTAGAAAACAGAATAAAACAGTTGGAGGAGAAAGCACAAAAAGCGGAGAAGTGCGGATGCGAAAAGCTGGAGAGCAGAGAACTAATGGAGAGAGTGAAAGAGATGGAAAGAAACGCTGAATTAGCCGAAAGGAGAAGAAGGAAGAATAACATAATTGTAAAAGGAATAAAAGTAGAAAGTGGAGGTGAAGGAAGGGAGAGGATGGTGAAATTACTTGAAGAAATCTCCAAAAAGAAGGTGGAAGTGGATGAAGTGCAGGCAATTGGCCGGGGAGAATACAAAATGACGCTAGTCAGATTTAACAGATGGGAGGATAAAAAAGAAGTAATGTCAAAGAGGAAGGAGATAGGAAGAGCAAGAAAGATATATATGGATGATGATCTGACGGCAACAGAGAGGCAAATACAAAAGCAGCTATGGAGTATAGTAAAGGCGGAGAGAGAGAAGGGGAAGAAAGCAACGGTAGGATACCAAAGAATATGGATAGACAATTGTGAAAAGAAATGGAATGAAAGCACCGAAAGGCTGGAAAACAGAGATGTTTTTCAGAAAGAGTAGAGAAGAATAAAGACTGGGAGAGGGAGAGAGGGAGAGTGAGAGAGGAGGGAGAAGAAGAAAATAAGGCGGAAAAAGAGGGGGGATTAAGGATATGCTTCTGGAACGTAGCGGGACTAATTAAGAAATGTGAGGAAACATGGGATTATTTGGAAAATTTTGATGTGATAGGACTAGTGGAGACATGGGTGGAGGACGATAAATGGAGGAAGATTAAAAATAAACTGTCCAGTAAATTTATTTGGAATTGTATACCAGCGAAAAGAGAACACAGAAAAGGAAGAGCAAAAGGGGGGATAATAACAGCGGTCAACAAGAATTTGAAATTGGTAGAGAATAGGGAGATTAGCGACGAAGTGGCAGAAATAAAAGTAGAATATAATGGAAACAAATGGAGAATAATCACGTTATACAGTCAAAAGATGGAAGATACGATGGATACACTAAGGGAGAAGATACAAGAAGAGGACGAAGAATGGTTGCTAGTAGGAGGTGATTTCAATGCGAGAACGGGAAGCAGAGGAGGACCGATGAATGAGGAAGAAGAGATAGAAAAGAGGAGCGAGACCAGAAACTCGGTGGATAAAGTTATAAATATGGAAGGACGTATACTAATAGATAAAGTAGAAGAAAGAGGATGGGCGATATTAAACGGGAGTTTCGGAAGAGACGGGGGATGGACTTATATAGGAGATTTGGGATCATCGGTTATAGACTATGTCATAGGGAATGATAGAGCAGGAGAAGAAATAAATATGGTGGAAGAAGGAAACAGAACGGAATCGGATCATGTTCCGCTGGAGGTGGAGTTGATGGGACCAAAGGTGATGAAGGCAGGTGGAGGGAAGAAAGAAATAGAATTAGAAAGAGGCGACTGGACAGAGGAAGGGAGGAAAGAATATCATGAGAAATGTGAAGGATGGGCGAGTACACAAACAGATACGGAAGATATCTGGAAGGAGATGAAAGAAAAAGTAAAAAGCGCTATAACGAAGCGTAAGAAAAGAATAATACCATGGAGATTAGGAAGAAGAGAATGGTATAATAAAGAATGGAAGGAAAGGAAAAAGGCTGAGAAAATCGATGAGGAACTGGAAAAAGGGAAGGATCGGAAAAGAAGAGTTTGTGAGGGAAAGAAAGGAGCACAAGGAATGGTGTAAGAGCAGAAGAAGAGGCACGAAAGCGAGGAAGAAGAAAGGATAAGGAACATTAAAAACGAAGCGGAAGCCTGGAAGTATATAAATAAATATAAGAAAAAGAAAAATGAAGGGATAAGCGAGGAGATACAAATGGAGGAATGGAGAGACCACTTCATGAAAATGTTAGGAGGGACGGAGGAAAGAGTGGTGCTAGACATAGAAGACGAGGAAGAAGAAGACGGCACGAGGACGGAGAGTATAAACGGAGTCGAAGAAATATCAAGGGAGGAGGTGATCGAAGTACTAAAGAAACTGAAGATGGGAAAGGCAACTGGAGAGGACGGGATTGAGAACGAGGCGTGGAGATTTATGCAAAAGGATGTAGGCGAAGAATTCCTGAAGCTAATTAACAGAATCTGGAAAGGAGAGGGTATACCGGGAGATTGGAATAAAGGTATGATTAGCCCAATATACAAAAGAGGAGAGAGAAACGACCCAAAAAATTACCGAGGAGTTACGCTAATGAATACGGCGTACAAGATATATGCAAGTATCCTAAATGCCAGATTGGAGAAAGAGATAGAGTCTAAGTTAAGGGAAGTGCAATTCGGGTTTAGAAGGAATAGAGGAACGATGGACGCAGTATATACAGTAAACTATGTAGCGAATAAGGAGCTGAGTAAGAAAAGTGGAAAGATTTTTGCATTCTTTGTAGATCTCAGAGCAGCTTTCGATAAAGTGGATAGAAGAAAACTGAATGAAATAATGAAGAAGATAGGAATTGAAGTTAATTTGAGGCGAAGAATAATGGAGACATATAAAGAAACGAGAAATGCAGTGAAGATAAGAGACAAGAAGACAGAGGAATTTTGGACAATAAATGGACTGAGACAGGGATGCCCGCTGAGCCCGAATCTATTCAATGTATACATCATGGATTTAGAGGAAGGAATGGAAAAAGGACAAGCAGGAGGACTGGTGATACGGAAGGAAAAATTCTGGATGGTATCATACGCGGATGACGTAGTGTTAATGGCGACGAGAGAGGCGGAATTGAAGGAAATGATGAGAAGATTCAAGAAGTATTTGGAAGGAAAAGGCTTGAGTTTGAGCCCAGAGAAATAAAAAATAATGGTGTTCGAGAAAGCGGGGGGAGAGGGAAGAAAAGGGCATGGAAATGGGGGGAGGAGGAAATAGAGGAGGTCAAAGAAATAAAGTATCTAGGATATATACTACAGAAGAATGGAGGAGCGGAGAATCATATAAAGGATAGGATGAAAAAGGCTACAATAGCGATGAAGAGGACATGGAGCATAGGCGAGAGAATATTTAAAGAGGATTTCGGGAGAAGGATGAAAATGTTTGAGGCACTGGTAGAAAGCGTGGCATTATATGGAGCCGAAATATGGGGGTGGTTATACGAAAGCAGATTAGATAAAATAAAAAGAAAGTACGTTAAATGGATTTTAGGATTGGATAGAAGAACCCCGAATTACATAATATCGGAAGAGGCCAAAATAAAGGAAATAAAAATGAGGGCAATAAGGAGAGCTGTGAGGTACGAGGAGAAGGCGAGACAGTCAGAAAAGAAAATAGTTCAAGCATGTATAAAAGATCTAGAGAGGAGCAGGCCAAGGAAAGAGGAAAGCAAATGGGAGACGAAGAGAAGAGAACTAATAGAGAAGGCAGGAATGGAAAAGAAGCAGCTAGGGAGAGAAATGGAGGCAGAGGACGGGGAGGCGGCGGAGAACCTCGTAAGGAGAATGGAGGAAGGAGAGAGGGAAGAGAGACAAATAAGGATAAACGAGTCAAGATACAATAGCAATTATAAAGAGATTGTAACAGAGGAGCTACCAAAGTATTTACTAGGGAAGAAGAAGAAAAAAGATAGAATGTTGATAGCCAGATACAGATGTGGGAGCGAGGTAAAAAGCAGTGAACATTGGAGAGGGGAAGAGGATAGAAGATGCAGAATATGCCAAGAGAAGAGGAGAATATGGAACATATACTAAAAGAATGCGAAGCGACAAAAAATGAGATACAGCTAAAAGTATTTTTAGGAGAGGAAGGAAATGGACTGGAGGTAATGAAATGGATAAAAAAGGTTAGAAGAGAAGCGGAAGGGGGGGGAGGGGACGGGGGAAGATAGTGGGAGGGGAAACGGAAAGACAGAATGCTAGTAAATGAAATATAAATGTATGTATGTATGTAAAGGAGAAAGCGTAAATTTATGTAAGGGTTGACGGAAGTCATCCTAAGCCGCAAGGCAAGGATTAAATAAAATATTATTATTATTATTATTATATATTATATATATATATATATATATATATAATATATATGTACATACACATATATATATACTAGCTGGTTACCCGGGCTTCGCCCCGGAGGACATATGTAATAAGACACGCAAATAGTCTCTCTCTCTCTCTCTCTCTCTCTCTCTCTCTCTCTTTCTCTCTCTCTCCCCTCCTCTTTGAAAAATTTTGTATCCGATTTCCAAAAAGATACCGGTTTCCAAAAAGATTGGTAACAAGAAACTATACAGTTTATAGCACTCCCCAGGAAATTCTACCCCTGTTTTATATACAAATCTTTAAAATTTGATTAATTATTTCCCGAAAAATTCGTCAAACTTCTGATACCAGTTTCCAAAAAATCAGTAACAAAAAATTATGTACTTTATAACACTCCCTGGGAAATTCAACCCCTACTTTATGTACAATTTTTTGAGATTCGGTCATTTGGAACCGGTTTCCAAGAAGATCGGTAACAAAAAATAGTACACTTTATAGCACTCTCCGGGAAATTCTATCCTTACTTCATGTATAATTTTTTGATATTCAATCAATTATTTCCCGAAAAATTGGAAAAATTATAAAAACCAGTTTCCAAAAAGATCGGTAACAAAAAATCGTACACATCATGGCAATCCCCGGAAAATTCTACCCCTACTTCATATACAATTCTTTGCGATTTGGTCAATTAATTCCCGAAAAATTGGAAAAATTTCTAATACCGGCTTTCAAAAAAATCGGTAACGAAAAATTATACACTTTATAGCACTTCCCGGAAAATTTTACCCCTGTTTCATATGTAATTCTTTGAGATTCGGTCACTTATTTCCCAAAAAATTAAAAAATTAGAAAAATCGGTTTTCAGAAAATCGTTAGCAAAAAACTATACACTTTATGGCACTCCCCGGGAAATTCTACCCCTATTTCATGTACCCTTGGTAAAAATTCGATCCACTAACGAATGAGTAGTTCGCGGACAGACAGACAGACAAACAGTTGGGTTTTATATAATAGTATGATATTATATACACACATATATACATATGTACACGTTTCAAAAAATTTAAAAATTGACAAATTTATGTAACTCAATCTATTATCTTGTACGAGCAAGTAATATAAAGTTAATCAACACAAACTTATTTAAAGTACAATATTTAAATATTCCAAATTATTGTATATTTTTTCACTAACTTTTTGTAATTCGAGTTATTGTTATAAAAAAAACCACCTGCATAATATTACGTCGCCACTCTTCGTGACGTGCAAGAAAATGCCCTGATTGAACGTGAATCCTCCAATGAGGATATAGCAGAAGGCATTCAGAAGTATTCCTGAAATGCCGATGCACAACACTGGCAAAGGATGGTGCATTTCATCCAGGTGATCGATGTGCACCAATGTCTGCAGTGCTTCCATCAGCAAAGAGAAACAAAAAGAGGCGAGAAAGACGCAGCAGACGAGCATCGTAACGATGTCGATTCGGGCCCATCCAAAAGTGTTTTTCATTCTTCTGTCTGACCATGATTCCTGTAAAGTGAAGTTTTTACATTTGTGCCGGTCGGTTATTGGCAGAACTTATAATGAGTAACTATCCACCTACATATACACGCGCACACACACACATACACACACGCACGCATGTACGCACGCGCGCACGCACGCACGCACGCACACTTATCTTTTCAAATAAAGATTTTTTTGAAGAGTATTTATAGCACTTTTATCTGTGTAAACGAATTTTTATTTTAATAGACTTATAAAGATTCCATTGAAAATGATACGTTCTTTTCTTTGTCTCAATTTTATTTAAAGTTCTCTTGAAAATCATTTTAGATTTATATTGTAAAATTATATAAAAGAAAATCACTATTTAAATTTAAATATAAATATTTTAAATTTAATTACATTTTTGAGATCCAAATAAATATTTTACATTATACAAATAAGGGTATTTATTTTCAATACACAAACTATATAATTTCCTTTGATATAACTCTTTCATGATTTTAGTTTTATAGAAAAGGATTTTATTAAAATTAAAAAGAATTAAAAAATATTTGTTTTCTATTTTAATTTTTTAAACTCTATTTTTCAACATCGTTAAACCGTACCTTCGTCTTCGTTGATAAGGACGTAATAGAATCCTGTTCTTCGCCATTAATGCAGATGGTCGAATTCCCTAGTGGACTGCAATTACTGTTGTATCTTTCCCGATAGCTATACTGTGAGCAACACGTAATTTACGAGTAATTACAAATTTGCATCATGAAGAACATAATTAGAATTATTGAGCGATACGTGCCAATGCAAGTCTTAATGCAAACTTTCTTATATCAAATATCAATATAAAATACTACAAAATTCTCGAAGGAATTCGACTTGGGTTGTCTCTCTTCGTTCGAGATGAGGCTCTACTCTCCACTTAAAAGTTAAAGGAATTAATAATAATGACAATGACAATGACAGTGACAGTGACAGTGACAGTGACAGTGACAGTGACAGTGACAGTGACAGTGACAGTGACAGTGACAGTGACAGTGACAGTGACAGTGACAGTGACAGTGACAGTGACAGTGACAGTGACAGTGACAGTGACAGTGACAGTGACAGTGACAGTGACAGTGACAGTGACAGTGACAGTGACAGTGACAGTGACAGTGACAGTGACAGTGACAGTGACAGTGACAGTGACAGTGACAGTGACAGTGACAGTGACAGTGACAGTGACAGTGACAGTGACAGTGACAGTGACAGTGACAGTGACAGTGACAGTGACAGTGACAGTGACAGTGACAGTGACAGTGACAGTGACAGTGACAGTGACAGTGACAGTGACAGTGACAGTGACAGTGACAGTGACAGTGACAGTGACAGTGACAGTGACAGTGACAGTGACAGTGACAGTGACAATATGACAATATGACAATATGACAATATGACAATATATAAATATAAGGTAAGATTTCGTTCGAGGTTTGTATCTGTTTTGCATGCTGAATTGCGTAAGTACATGTACACGCAAATAGATGTAATTAGCAGTACTTTAGTATGTGTACTTTTGTATTCAACTCTTTTGTTACAGAATAGGTCATTATGGTACGGACAGCGAACTGCGAGTATGCTTTACCGCGGAAATAGAGCCAATAAATGTTTGTCATCTTATATCATACAATTTATTGATTTTTCTATTCAAATTATTCTAAACAGATGAAAAAAGGTTGACGACAATATGAGAAAGTTCAAACATTTGAGCCCTATTTATTACTACAATTATATTTATATTTATCGGTTACGTTAAAGTGGCCGTACACTTTTGTACATCACAGAGATAGCAGGACATAATGGTTATAATGTTTTTAAGGATAGTTATTATTTAAGATGCTTAAAATCAAATTTGTTTATCTAGCAAAGAGTTAAGTTTCTTTTTCGTAACATTACACACATTTGTGAAGGAAATAAATTACATTGCAAGAAGTACACATTTAAATTCGCTACGCGATATAAACACCAATTGGATCGAAAGATTATAATATGTCATCATGCGCGTGGATTTGTGTCACTTTGCGCAAGTGAAACTGATGAATGTGGCTTTCGCGGATTTTTCGCGCTTACCTTGATCGAAGTCTTGATCGAAGCGATGCAGCCGACAAGTGCCACAATGTTGCAGAGCATGTGGTAAGCGTTGAGGAGCAGAGTCAGCGAGTGTGTTATGTGACTGGCGACGATCTCGACCAAGAAGAAAGCCGTAGTGAAGAACAGCACCAGGTACAGTTGCACCGGCTGTAGCCTCCTGAACCACTCTTTCACAGCCATATGACCCTGCTCGCAAAGTCACGTGATTGTTTCTACTCTTTACAGCGATATCGCGTACATGGGCGATCACACTGTTTTACTCCACTGTCGCATAATATTATCTCAACTAATCGCTTTATACTATCTGCAATCGCATTTGATTTCACATAAATTTATCTATGACAGTTTGTAAGAGACATCTTCGATCGTCGTTATAAAACTTGGTGGATTTACCACAGATTGATTTTACTTTTTTTTTGAAAATTTTCTTTCCGTCGACTTAAAAATAGAATTGTATGTGAATAGAGGATCGCTTTTCAGCTTGTAAAAAAAGTTTACTTTTTGTTAAGTATATGATTAATTTAGACTTTAGTACATAGAATATTTCCTTTGAGTGATAGTTTGTTTCGCGTTTGTAAAGGCCAATTTAAATGCAACAGAAAATTGAATTGAATTGAAATTGTTCAATTTAAACGTTTGCTTTTAGTTGAGGAATTAAGATAAATAGCTATAATGCTTCTTTAAGAATGACGTATAGATAAGAAAATGAGTTCAGTGTGAAGGGAGATTACTGTTTACGAGATATTTTTCAGACGCGCCATACAAAATTGATTGGCTTTTAATTAAACTTTTTACTAAATTTAATTTTTTTCATTAAATTTTTAATAAAACTTTTATATATTATTTCAAAAGATAAAAATAAATGTGTTTAACATATCGTGATCAATAAAGATAATCTCCACGTTGGACGTTATCGACCTAGACGTTAGCAATAATCAATTTCAATCAATCACAAACAAAGTGAACCATGGATCAACGCGAACAAATACTGTTTTTTATAAATAAACTTGTTCCCATTTTTTATTTAATATAACAATTCTATATTTTTATTTAATTTTTTATTATATCGTTCCATTATTTACTTCTAAAGTTTTAAACATAATTATTAATTACATATTTTTACATCAAGATAAACAAAAAATAACTATAAAAGATTTTTCCAATTATATTTAGTAGAATAATTTGTATATAAATGTCTGTGACATTCGCAAAAATAAATAAAACATTTCTTTCCTGTACTTCAATAATCTGTAATATACATATTAAATAAAAAATTCTGTTCAATATTATAAAAAAAAAGATAAATTTCTCTTATAAAGAAAGGAGTCTTTCTCTATTTTTTAAACACGCTTTATGTATTTTCTTTTAAGCATGAAGTTATTTAAATATCCAATAGTTGTAATAAATTTTTCTTAAAAAATTTATTATTTCAGAGTAACTGGACGAAACCATTTGTAGAAGGATTCAATAAGTGATTTGTTTTAATATTTAAGGGTTAACGCAAAGATTTCTAAAGAAACGAATTGTTTAGAAAATAACTTTTATAAAACACAGTGTTAATTTTTTTATATTTGTCTAAATCTCTATATGTTGATAATGGTTACGTCTTGGCATCCATTGTTGAAATTTTTTGTAAGTGCTTTTGACAAGAGGAAAATAATTCTTAATGCAAGAATTTATTTCTGTTATTGAAGGCACACTACCAGGCACGCGGCTCATTGACGTATGTTCGACTAAAGGATGGCGCTGATTGGATTGATTTTACTCTTTAATTACTGCTTTATTAAGCATTATAGAAAAAAATGGATTTTTTGACCCAAAATTTTTAATAAGGAAATGTGTTATGTAATTAGTGGGCAATCTTTAAAAGACACGTGTGTGTGTGTGTGTGTGTGTGTGTGTGTGTGTGTGTGTGTGTGTGTGTGTGTGTGTGTGTATAGGTATTATATTGTATATTCGCGTATACGCGCATTATCACTCAAGGTACATATTACACATCTATTATATTTAGCAGCGAAATTTTGATTCTTTAACAAATAAATCCATTATAAATCTCTCTCACTTTAAACATATATTTTTGTTATAAGTTTTGAATGAAACATTTATAGGTCTACATTTATATAAACTTGTTTTTTTATAGATATCCAAAAAGTGTATATTGAAACAGTTTGACCGTCGAAATTGAGATAGTCTCGATAGCCTATATATAGGGTGCCATTTTAATTTACCACCCCCAAAAACTTTTTTATTTTTAATTTAAAAAAAAGCATTCTTTCTAAAATTAAAAATAAATGTATAGCAAAGAGTTATCCAAAAACGTACTTTTTTTTTATAATCCTTACGGACAAACGCCCCGCGGGAATTTAAGATCACTCTTTGATGTAAAATTTCACTACACTGTATGGTGGCGAAGAGGAAAAAACACTGTTTATGAGTGATCAATATCGCGTTCTTTACCGATTAAGCAACATTTATCGAGTATAATGAAAGATACTCGGGTAGATCGATAAAAAGTGGACGTCTGACTGAACGAGACAGTCGACGTGCGGACAAAACGATATTAGAGCACGGAGCGGTTAGACGTTTCGTGATTATCTAGCTATTGAACCCGATGAATCGGGTCGTCCTCCGTCCGTCAGTTCGTACGTCCATCGACAGTTCTTCGTCCCTTACGCGGAGGACGTGATATGTTATTATCACTTACTGTCACTTCGTCAGATAATCTGCATTTCATGATGTGCGCGTGCGTTGATCGATCTTGATCTCGATTTTTATCTTAGATCTGAAATCCGTGTACCTGAACTATAATGCTGTTGTTTGACTGCGGTCGCTTATCGGGAGACGTTTGTTAAGCCAATGAATCGTTTCGTGTTGTCTTTAAAAAGTTTGCTCTCCGATCTCGCGGCGTCTGAAGTTACTCTACCTCGTCCGAGAAGACTCTCGACGAGAGGATTCTCGCCCACGTCGGACGTTAACGTGATGAAGAAGACGACGCAAGATCGTTTCCGCGCGGCGCCGACCTTCAGCAAGACAACTGTGCGTGCATCCGTTTAAACGTTGCCACGGTCTTACATACAGGTCTCTCAACTCGATAGAATTTCAGTGGTGGGGGTGACTCCGATATCGAAGTCATTTTTTGTGGTGTCGCTGCTATCGAGGGATGTCGATTTGAATTGTTTGAAATTGCCTAGTGCTGTCATTGCGTTAAATAGTTCGTCACCGTGCACGCGTTCTATAATTTGACGTGATGACAAAACCGTGCATTGTACCGAAATACGTAAATAACCGTAGGACATACTAACGGTAAAACATACATAGCTAACTGTAGAACATACTAACACGTCTTACTGTATTGTAGCAGCTTTGTTTAGCAATCATCCCAGTACAATAAGTGATAGCGATAACAATAGCGATAGCGACAGCGACAAAGTTGCTGACAAAGCTTTGTCGGCAACTTTATTGCTGTCGCTATCGCTATCGCCTATTGTGCAAGGGGCTTAATTTTCTTCGCTTTTTGATATACATGTTTTGCGTTTGTCAACATACTAACCCGATTATATTGCACATACTTTCATCTTCTGTTTCTAAACTCATTACTATAAATATATTTACAATATATTTGTAAATTATGTACATTAAATTATGTACATTTAAATTATTATTTACAATATATTTTTATCGCATTTTGCATACAAAAATAATTTCGTGCAGACCAAGACAAATTTTATATATATATATATACATATATATATATTTTGCAAATCTATATTTTACGTCACGTATACTATAGATTTTCAGTACTGAAAGTTGCTGACATAGTGAATATCGGAATGCAGCCAATATATAACACGTATGCGCTATGCGTTACTATTGCTCTCTCGCTCTCACAGTACATCCCTCGATTGCAGCGACCTCATACTTTTCGAATTCGCCAAGCGAACCATCCCCACTATACGAGTTGAGAGACCTGTATGTAAGACCGTGATCGTTGCCGTTATATACTTACATCGCGGCGTGCAGCAAATTTCGCGAATCGGGAAATTTCGGTGACAAGAGACACTGGATGGATCGTTTTGCGTATAAAAACAAAGTCAAGCGATCTATTTCGTCGTCATTGAAATATAACTACGTTTGACTGCTGTAAATTAAAGTCGGAAATGAGAATACGAGCAACGTGTTTTAAAATCACATAATTCCAATGCATTTCAAAAGATTTACATCCTTTTACATACAGAATTTGGTGTTTAACACTGCGATGTTGTTTACATGCAACTAACATAACTTCGTAAAAAGGCATATTGCATTGTAAAACGCTAATATGCTAATTCTTAATTGATTCAGCGTTTTTAATTTATAACATTCAGTCAGAAAATTCGTATCCGACTGCGAGAACGAAAAATGAGGAACGTACCGGCGCGGGCGGCCTGTTTTGAGACTGATCTAAATTGAGTGTGCAGTATAGCGAGCGCGCATAGTCGTGATGACACAGGCACGCACAGCGACACGAACGAGTGCAATTTGTAGCCTGTCAAACGTGTACGTGTCGCAAGATCTTTGATGTGTTAGATCTGAGAGGGGGACCGTCAAAGCGTTAGTTGCGAACATCCGGGCGCAATAATAGGCTTTGAACAACGAAATTTCCGCTCCCACAATCAATGTTATTTCGGACGGTTAATGCGAAATCTATTGTAAACGTAAAAGCGCGACAAAATCATCGGGAGACGATTACGCGTCGATCAGTATAGATAGTTACGCCGTGGATCTTTCCCGACTCTCCAGTCAGGCGAACTAGAAGAGTCTGAAGAACATTACGCTATGATTGTTGCTATCTTATCAGTAGACTCATTCGAATAATCTACACAATAATAATAATAATAATACAATAAGAACGGAAGTGGCGCGTATTTTAACATATTATCGTTTGATACATTCTCCAATTCACACACACATTCACACATTCACACACACACACACACACACACACACACACACACACACACACACACACACACAGAAAAGTACATACTCCCAGGAAGCAAATATTACTTGTTTTAAGTATTTGATAAGTTTATATAATATCAGCAAACTTACCATAAAGTCATGACAAGCATCACATTTATTTAAAACATATTCTAGATAATCTAGATCTTATTGTTAGTAAGTCTAGTACTTGAAACAAGAATATTTAATTAATACGCAAGAATTTGGTTTACTTACTATACATATATAGAGTCTACGGAAGAGAAACATGTACTTAAAGTATATAATATTTTTGAAAGAAGAATAAATTCTTGTCTTGAGCACAAATAATGAGTTTTTCTACGACTTGTGCCAAGTACATCTTACAAATTATTAAGAAAATATTCTTTGTTGAAGAAAACTATTACTTAAAACAAATAAAATAAAAATTAAATAAATAGGACTCTCGATAATAAACAATAAAGATTAAATCTGTAGGCCTATTCTGGAACTCTTAACAGTTTCGTTATCGTTATATTGTCGTTGCGCAGCTTTTTTACTATATATAATATCTGCGTAACACAAGTATAACGATAACGAAACTGTCGTTAAGAGTTACAGAATAGGCCCACTGGACATGAGAGTCAACGCGGTTTTTTTTTGTGCGTGATAAATCAAAATTTATTTATTAATAAAATAAGATAAGTAATTGCTTTCCTTGGCTGTAGAATGATATTTTTTTGTGTGCAGAATGTCCTAAATTTACGAGTTAGTTGCGTCTGAAAGCTATACTACTTGCGCGTGTAATTTTTTACGAATTATTGATCTGTGCAAAAAGAACATGTAAATAAACTGCGTGTGTTTGTATGTATGTATGTGCATGTATGGGTATTTTTCTGATCTTCTCTCTCTCTCTCTCTCTCTCTCTCTCTCGAAGAAGAAGAAGAAGAAGAAGAAGAGACGTTTTATAATCGCTATGGTAATGGGAAGTTGTACTGACCTCTGAACTTTGGTATATGTTTTGTTGAAGATATCAGTGAGAATATATCGGCACTCTTGGGAAGAGGAACACAATTATCGCATCCTATATATTGACATTCCGTATTATTTACGAAATTCGCGCCGGAGATCTCTTCGGGGACAACCGAAATTGTGCAATGCGCGCATATCGCGTAGGCGAACTAACGTTTGTCTCCGACCATGCGTGAATTATATCGGCTGTCCATTGTGATCGCTATAAAAGTAGGCAGTAGCCGATAACCCACCGATTATCTGCTCGCGTATCCAATGATCAAATAAAAGACTCGGACGTCATAATGAACATCAGATAACTATGAATCCAGGGACGTTTAAACTCGACTGTGCTTCTTCGCTATCGAAGTCTTGATAAGCGCGTTTATACGATTATTACTTCAAGAATTATTGCGTATCCTAGAATGGTCCTATTAACCGCACGTTGTTTTACATCCTTTTTAACTTGCATTAAAACGCATTGCTATATAAAGAGATACATAATATATATAATAATATATAGATAAAAGTTATATAAGTATTAAATATATTATAGAGACTTACCTCTATAAAAATGAAATACAAGTAGAACAATGAATGCCGGCGTTGATTACATTGCACTGTTAGAACAGATACATAACTAAATGGAAAAGTCAAAAGTCAAAATAATAAAGTCTTGATTACAGGACAAAAATGTTGATGTTTGGATTAATATAACTTTTGGAACCTTTTCAAAGACAAATTTAAAAATAAAAGATACTGTATGAATAGAAATATCACTACTTCCAAAGTATAAAATTATCTAAAGATCTAAGAGAGATCTTTTTGTTTTATTTTTACTTACGTTCCATTCTATAGCTTTTTAGCCATAGCAGCTAGAGTCAGCTACAATCACGTAAGTAGAGCTCGAATTATGAAATGATTAAACAATTCAGAAATGGTCGATCCTTTCGACTTGCGCGTTAGTCTTGTCGACATTTGCGCGCGACATTAGCTTTGTTTTACCACCGTGTATTATCCATGCTCACGGCCACATTCTCTTTCCCGGAACATAGATATTGCAAGGTCATTCTATCTAACTGATTCGCTATATAAAAAAAGTGAAGAAAGTATCGTAAGTAGGTACTAAAATTTAACAATAAAAATCTTATAAGTACGTTTATGATTTCTAATGACAGTGTGTTTTTGCCATTCATGTTCACAGTGATTATATTATTAATCGCTCGATAATAGAGGTGGCATCTATTTACCGATAAGCGTAATATGTAACTATTATAATTTTATAATGCTCACTAACACACACATCGTACCTACATGTGTAACTAAAGCTTCACATAACGTCTGTATGAATAAATAAATATAAATAACTCTATCATTGATTAATATTAAGAAAGGCAATAATTTAAGGTAGTTGTTTCGCAAATAACAATAAACAAGAAAAATTTGAAAATTTAACTATATGTTAATAAATATGTATCTACACGTTTGTGCAATTTAAAAGTAATTGGCCGTTTCGAACGCGAGATAATCGCTATCAAAAATTGCACTTTTTCCTTGCATTGCATACACGAAATGTATGAAAATCTCGTATTTCGAATTTTAATAATTAGAACGTACAACAAGAAAGTGGTAAAAAACGGATATACAGTAGAAGGACACTTTAGGAATACTAGTTAAACAAATCCCCAAAATTATTAACCGTTTGGTTTTAGAAATACAATAATTAACAGACCTTGATTTTCACGTTTTTTCGATGTGAAGGAGCGACTGGAGGCGAAAAATAAAAGAAAGGTAGTCTTTAGTTCTGTGTGATAAGGGACAGAACTATCCCTGGTAGAAATTTTGACTGGGCGCTTGCATGGCACTGACCAGCGTGCCACACTGCCATTTCAGGAGCTGGCATGGCACGCTGGTAAGCGCCATCCGCGAAACGTCACGTTTTGCCCGCTAGCGCCACAGATCTGACGTGGGTGCTGGCATGGCGCTGGCATGGCGCTAACATGGCAGCGGTATTATATGATATTCACCTGGCATAAAAAAAAATTATTTTTTTTTTCGAATATTTATTATTATTTTATAACTAAATTTGTTTCTTAAGATGCAGTCTATGATTATAAATATTTTCTCGTATTTGAAAAAATACACTTACCTTGGTGGGATCGAACTCGGGACCTCTGGATCGTGAGTCAACTGCCTTACGTGGTCGGCTACTTCTTAATTTGATGTAAGTGTTACCGTACAAAATTACCTTTTTAAAAAAAAAGGTAAAAAAATGCGCCAAGTACACGCATAGTAGTGTATATGTTGTTACCTCAAAAAAAGAGAAAGTGGTAGTATTATACCTTAAAAAAATATAAGTAACAAGTGATAGACATAATCTTTATATCTCCAAAATCTCGAAAAAATCTAAGCAGTAGTATCTTTATTTCCGAAAAATTATAACCCAAGTGATACACATCACAAAATTATGTTACCTTATCAAAAAGAAGAGTCGCGCTTCAAGTGATCTATTACAATTACAAAAAAGAAATGATATCTCTTTAAATTACAGCGCCAATTACAGAGAGAACATATATATTGCCTCAAAAAATAATTGTTGCACTACTTTGAAAAATCTTTACATTGTGTCAATTAGAAAAGAATGTATGATAACAATTTTATAAGATTAAAAAATTTTATTTAAATTTCACAAGGGAATACAAGATATTTAAATACAAAGTTTACATGTGTATTTTTTAGTGGTCGCAAAGAATTACAGAGGTAACAGTACAAAATAAAAATATTTTATTAAAATATTTAATCCAACGAGGGAATACAATTTGTATTTAAATACAAAGTTTATATATGTATTTTTCAATAGAATAAAAGATTTAATCACAAAGAATTACAGAGGTAACAGTACAAAATTAAAATATTTTATTAAAATACATAAATTTTTCTTGTAAAAATACTTGGCGCTGCTAGACCTCGAAATTTTTAATAAATAAGGACAACAATAAATAAAAATAATTCAGAGAAGAATGCGACGAGAGTAACAAAATGATTATCAGCGTGGTGTGTATGTGCGAGCGAGTGATATAGGTGTGCGTGACGACGGCGAATAATGCGGCTTATAATTAAGTATAGGATAAGTTTATTTATTTATTTAAAATTTCGAGGTCTAGCAGCGCCAAGTATTTTTACAAGAAAAATTTATGTATTTTAATAAAATATTTTAATTTTGTACTGTTACCTCTGTAATTCTTTGTGATTAAATCTTTTATTCTATTGAAAAATACATATATAAACTTTGTATTTAAATACAAATTGTATTCCCTCGTTGGATTAAATATTTTAATAAAATATTTTTATTTTGTACTGTTACCTCTGTAATTCTTTGCGACCACTAAAAAATACACATGTAAACTTTGTATTTAAATATCTTGTATTCCCTTGTGAAATTTAAATAAAATTTTTTAATCTTATAAAATTGTTATCATACATTCTTTTCTAATTGACACAATGTAAAGATTTTTCAAAGTAGTGCAACAATTATTTTTTGAGGCAATATATATGTTCTCTCTGTAATTGGCGCTGTAATTTAAAGAGATATCATTTCTTTTTTGTAATTGTAATAGATCACTTGAAGCGCGACTCTTCTTTTTGATAAGGTAACATAATTTTGTGATGTGTATCACTTGGGTTATAATTTTTCGGAAATAAAGATACTACTGCTTAGATTTTTTCGAGATTTTGGAGATATAAAGATTATGTCTATCACTTGTTACTTATATTTTTTTAAGGTATAATACTACCACTTTCTCTTTTTTTGAGGTAACAACATATACACTACTATGCGTGTACTTGGCGCATTTTTTTACCTTTTTTTTTAAAAAGGTAATTTTGTACGGATATCACGCTTTTTTGTAGTATTACGCATTTTATAAACAGTATGTACAGGGTAAAGCTATATTTGGAGGTATAATACTACCACTTTGTTTTTTTCGAGGTAACAACATAACAGGGTAACAACATAAAATACATATACACTACTATGCGTGTACTTGGCGCCTTTTTTTACCTTTTTTTTAAAAAGGTATTTTTGTACGGATATCACGCCTTTTTGTAGTGTGTGACGCATCTTAATCTTATAAACAATATATTTTATAATCTTATAAACAGTATATACAAGGTATGAAGCTGAAAGTGTTACGGACTATTATTTCTAAAGAAAACAACAATTTAATATTTTGCTTAGTTTTTTAAAAATAATAATCTGTAACCCTTTTAGTTGTACACCTTGTATATATTTTTCAATTTCAACATAAAACATAATCGCAATATAGCATGATTAATGTTAATAAGTCGTTAACTGTAAAATTTTTTATTTATTTTTATTCGCGTGTCTTACTGAATGTTGTTCGCAATTGTATATGTACCGATATCTACAGGTATCGATGTTTTTGATAATTACAGATGGACACCTGTAACATGAGTCTGAAACTTACCTGATTTGTGTGTGTGTTTATTCTTTTATTTCCTTCAACTAATCGCAAATTAATTCTATTTGATAAAAGCAATTCTGTCAAATTTCTCATACATAACGCATCGTTCATAATTTTCTATTAATTATAAATATTAAATAGTACGATATATATATTCGTACTCACATCCTTGAAAATTATTTCGGAAATTCAAGCGAATGTCACAACTAGATAAAATTATCTTTTATATTTTGACAGTTGAGTAGGAACATATTTGAGTTGGCGAAAAATGATTCTCTGAAACCGCACGTGTGTGTAAATAATTCAGTAAAAAATATATAATCTTCATTTCAAAATACATTTGCACACTACGTACCAAAAATATATAATATGATAACGTAGTTTTTGCTATTCAATTGATTGAATTTTAGAAAAGAAAAAGATTTAAAAGTATATAACTATGTCAGTCTATAAAGAGACATAGACTACGTTTACATGGCACTGTAGATCGGGTTTTATAACATCGGTAGTTCTTAGGCCAGTCAATCACAACTATTCCATTCTTCTGAAGAATGATTACGATTGGTCTTCCTGACAACTACCGATGTTATAAAACCCGATTAACGGTGTCATGTAAACGTAGTGCAAATTAAATCATATATATTTAATTGCTTGCTCATTAAATATAAAGTGCAAACACATAGAAAAATTGTATATTTTTCTATACTTAAATGCAATAGGAAGAAATAATTAAACAAGTATCCTTGCATAGGAATATTATGCATAATTTTTACAAAACATATTTAAGATTCGCGCAATTGAGATATATAATAAAATTAATAACAATTCTATAAATCTTAGGTATATGTTAATAATACGACATGATCTTTTTAATCATGAAACTTACAAACTAACGGAAAAAGATTCGTATCCTAAATGTTAATAATTTTTCTAATGTAACAAAAATAATACTGAAAATATATGGATAGAAATATATATAATAAATAATAACATAATTAATGATATACAAGAGTTCTTGTCGCGCATATCGATTTTCAATAATGAATAGATATTGTAACAAATACGTTTCACGTTCATTCAAAAACAAATTATGTGTACACCTAATAAAAATTGTATGAATTAAAATTATGTGTATACACATAATAAAAATGCGGAATTATTTTTATTTCAGACAATTTTAATTCATCCAATTTTTATTATGTCATGACATAATTTTAGTTCTGCCGCTAGGGAATTTTTAAGTCGATTCTTATGAATCAAGCTTGAATTCGATGTCTAGGTATCCCAGGTTGCCGATAACGGGTTACAAATAGTGCGCTCCATAGTTTTCGATGTCCAGGTGTAATAATACGTTGAATTCGATGTCTAGGTGTTCCACGTTGCCGATGACGAGATCCACATAGTGCGCTCCGTAGTTTTCGGTGTCTACGTGTATTAATACCTCCAATTCGATATCTACGTGTCCTACATTCGGATTTAAAGTTATTAATACATCTAGACACCAAAAACTACGAAGCGCACTATGTGGATCTCGTCATCGGCAACCTGGAACACGTAGACATCGAATTCGAGGTATTATTACACCTAGACACCAAAAACTACAGAGCGCGCTATCTGGACCTCGTCATCAGCAACCTGGGACACCTAGACATCAATTTCAAGGTATTAATACACGTAGACACCGCAAACTACGGAGCGCACTATGTGGATCCCGTTATCGGCAACCTGGGACACGTGGACATTGAATTCAAGGTATTAATACACGTAGACACCGAAAACTACGGAGCTCACTATCTAGACATCGTCATCGGCAACCTGGGACACCTATACATCGCATTCAACGTATTATTACACCTGGACACCGAAAACTACGAAGCGCACTATGTGGACCTCGTCATCGGCAACCTGGGATACCTAGAAATCGAATTTAAGGTATTAATACACGTGGACACCGAAAACTACGGAGCTCACTATCTAGACATCGTCATCGGCAACCTGGGACACCTAGACATCGCATTCAACGTATTATTACACCTGGACACCGAAAACTACGGAGCTCACTATCTAGACATCGTCATCGGCAACCTGGGACACCTAGACATCGCATTCAACGTATTATTACACCTGGACACCGAAAACTACGGAACTCACTATCTAGACATCGTCATCGGCAACCTGGGACACCTAGACATCGCATTCAACGTATTATTACACCTGGACACCGAAAACTACGGAGCTCACTATCTAGACATCGTCATCGGCAACCTGGGACTACCTAGACATCGCATTCAACGTACGATTACACCTGGACACCGAAAACTATGAAGCGCACTATCTGGATCTCGTCATCGGCTACCTGGGACACCTAGACATTCGCATTCAACGTACGATTACACCTGGACACCGAAAACTATGAAGCGCACTATCTGGATCCCGTCATCGGCAACCTGGGACACGTGGACATCGAATTCAAGGTATTAATACACGTAGACACCGAAAACTACGGAGCGCACTATGTGGACCTCGTCATCGGCAACCTGGAACACGTAGACATCGAATTCAACGTACGATTACACCTGGACACCGAAAACTATGAAGCGCACTATCTGGATCCCGTCATCGGCAACTTGGGACACGTGGACATCAAATTCAAAGTATTAATACACGTAGACACCGAAAACTACGGAGCGCACTATGTGGACCTCGTCATCGACAACCTGGAACACGTAGACATCGAATTCAACGTATTATTACACCTGGACACCGAAAACTACGAAGCGCACTATGTGGACCTCGTCATCGGCAACCTGGGACACCTAGAAATCGAATTCAAGGTATTAATACACGTAGACACCGAAAACTACGGAGCTCACTATTTAGACATCGTCATCGGCAACCTGGAACACCTAGATATCGCATTCAACGTATTATTACACCTGGACACCGGAAACTATGAAGCGCACTATCTGGATCCCGTCATCGGCAACCTGGGACACGTGGACATCGAATTCAAGGTATTAATACACGTAGACACCGAAAACTACGGAGCGCACTATGTGGACCTCGTCATCGGTAACCTGGAACACGTAGACATCGAATTCAACGTATTATTACACCTGGACACCGAAAACTATGAAGCGCACTATCTGTATCTCGTCATCGGCAACCTGGGATACCTAAACATCGAATTCAAGCTTGATTCATAAGAATCAATATATATTATATATATACTTAATTTAACTAAATAGAAATCTTCTTTCTGACCGATAAGTCTATCGACCTTTAATAATTTACCTACTAGATCGTTCGAAATACGCGCGCGATATCGAAACTGGCGATACCTACGCCGCCAGTGTCGAAAAAGTGAAAGTGACGCGATTCTAGCCAATGAAATGGCATGGCATGAGAGACAGTCGACGTATCTTACGTATCTTAATTAAAAATTTTCACATTTGGACTTTGCGTCGCAATACTCTCCGCTCGTAGGGCACGTAGCGGAATATTATAAGAGAAACCCCCCCCTAATTGGACCCCAAGCTATCGATCAAGCCTACTTAGAACTTGATCCGTTCACTCGTTATCGAGATCTCAACATCTCGGGTACTCGCAACTCGTGCGTTCGCGTAAAAGAGTCACGGTGCGGTCTCGCTTCGCGTGTACTTGGCGCGAGACACTGCCGTGTCTCTTGATATATAGTCTACATATGTCATAATCAGCGCAAATATATAATTTTTCAAAAATCATCTTAAGAAACAAATTCAGTTTAAAAAGAGTAATAATTATTTATTATTTTGTTTTTATTTATATATTTTATTTATAAATTATTTATATAAATTTAATTTATTATTTATTATTTATTGCCGAACCAAATTACTTATTTATTATACCATTTATTTATTATTATTTATTATTGTTTATTATTTATTATTATTTATTATTTATTATTATTATTTATTATCATTTATTATTATTATTATTTATTATTATATATTTATTATCATTTATTGCCAGATAAATTAGTAGAGCCCTGCCAGCCGAAGGACCCCGGCCGCGGCAGGTGAAAGATAAAACAATCCTCTGTCTCAATTTTAACATACATGCGTTAATAATTTCTAAAACAATTAAGAAGTTGATATAGAAGCCAAAGAGAAGAATCTCGACAGCACCTAATGTGGCGCAAGTGTGGATCGCATTAGAAACTCAGTCAAATCCAGACCTGCGCCCGTTCAATTTTATGTAAATGCCATATTAGGCGCGAACATGGCCCTGATATGGCTCTTTCCAGTTTTTAGGATAAGGCTGTGGCGTGGCAAACTTGCATGGCGCTGACAAGTGTCGTGGCGCTGGCAAGGCAATTTCTACCAGGGTATCCAAAGATAAAATTATCCAAAAGTTTTCAGTCAGGAACCGTAAGTAGTTGGATGTTTTGGGTTTTGTTGTCGACTTAGAGTATAAAATTTTGGATTGTATTATTGCGAGACAACTATCTTAAACTTTCTTAATTTTAAACTATAAAATCTATTTTAAAAAATCGATTTAAATATTATGTTTCAATATTATATTATTTAATTAAAGATTAATTTATTAAAGATTTGTGCAGTATATTTTAATTTTTAAAATCTAAATCTTTAAAATTCAGATAATTATATTTATCTAAAATGTCTTTGCGATGTAATTAATATACATATATAAAGTGAGATCAAGAATTATCTGAGAAGTTGTTTTAAACTAAGTCGTCGAGAAGTCGATTTCGTTATATACCGTATATCGGAATAATATAATTTTTTGAAACAGCTCGAACAATATCTTAAAATCCTTTTTTGTGGTATATCTCAAACTTGTTTTATTCAAGCGACATACTAGATAACCAACCCTAGATACCCTTCGTTAAAGTTCCAACGTTTTTGATAATACAATTTTATTGGCCGCACAAATAACAAACGAAATCTGTGCATACCTATTCTTTCATGAATAATTCGCCATGCGAACTATACGCGTTTTATATCAAAAACAGATTTGCAAAACTGACATTGATGTTCCAGAGAATGGAAATTTTCCCTAGACTTATTTAAGAAGTTTAAGGTTCAAGTAACATTTGAGATTACATCTAAGATTTTGTAATAAAATCGAAATTATTTTAATTATTATTTTTATCATTTAAATTATAACTCTGATCTGTTATTTTAATTTACTGTTTGTCTGCGTAATCAATTCAGCAGTTAATTACTTTCTAGTAAATAATGCGTCAAGAGAAATGTTGCAATATAGAGATCGTTGTCGATTTCTTACAATTAGTATTGCAAAATAGCAACATATTTTACGCAAATATATTACTATTGCATACATCATTATTGTTGGAAATAAATATAGAAAGTGACAATTATTCGTGAAGAAAACTCGATTGACATTTTACCTGATTCGCGCATTTCTCCTGAGTCCTTCAGATTTTTTCTTTAGAAATGTCTTATATCTATGTATATTGTATATAGATCTGCGGTTCAAAGTTCAAAGTTAAGTAATCACCAAATAAATACTAGTTTTTATAAAAAAGCATATTTTTTGGAGCATTCTCAATTTTAAACTTACATGTCTCGAAGAACGAGTTGTGTGTTAATCTTGAAGTAAACCTGATAAATGCGATATGATGCTATTTAAAGATTAGGCCTCAAGTTATTGAGAAGTGATATAATAGTAATGTGAAGCTGTAATATAATTTGGTAGAAGTAGTAGTGACGTTAGATGAAAAACCGTGCATTATGATTTATCACATTTCAATAATCGAAATATCTATATGAAAAATTGAGTTTACTTATTCACTTCTCTAACATTGGAGGTATAATTTTTAGTCAAATTTGTGCGTACGTGCGTGCGTATGTGTGTTGTAATTATCGCATCAATATGTATTACAGAAAACAAATACTTAAAATAAATATATAATTATTTATGAATTTTACGAGTTTTATACAATTTTGAAATTTTGTAAAAATTATATCTATAATTAGGAATAGTCTCCTTTAATTAATTTATTTTATATTAGTTATATTTATAATAATCAATTTTTTTACACGTTTTGTATGTCATACTTTGTTTATATATCTTGTCGACTTTTTTTAATAAAAAAATAAAAGCTATTAAAAACCAGCATTTGTTTTATCGACGTGTTCAGTTTTCTGCAAAATATATGTTAAGTTTCCGCGTTTCTATTTTTATTAATGGAACTAGACATTACAGACGCGCGCGCCATTTAGCTTTAACATTATGCTATTACTATTACACTATTAACTTCTTGATACACACAACTGTCAAAATATACGATGATAGCTGCAAATGAAGTAAGCGCAGCGAGAGAACCAATCGGCATCGCGGAAAAGAGGCAACAATAATTTCGATACAAACGCAATTCACTCAGTTAACACGCCTTTTTTAAAAGTGGACTAGAACAACACAGGCGCGCGCTTTTATTTTATTCCACGAATAGAACAACAAGCGCGCGCAACGCGCGCGCATTTATTTTATTTCACGAATATACAACCATACATTTTTTATATCTTTATTAGAAGTGAAGAGGTAAGTCGCTAATATCGACATAGATCCTTTAAAGCGACACCTTCTTATTTCTCGAAAACTAAACACCGTACTTTATTAATGCTGATGAGGACATAATTTATATTTCCTATATAATTAAAGACGTAAAAACCCATAATAATACACTCTAATTTTTTCATTCAGTACCTTTCTTTGTCCGTTAACAGCAGTCTAACTCCCCTTCCTGTCCAAAATCTCTCACCCATACCCTGCATCCCCCAACAGCTCCTTACATCTCATCACCAAGTCCTCCCGTACTCCCCTTTTCCTCATCGCTTCCACCAGAATCCTTCTGTCCACCGAGTCAAAAGCTGCCTTCAAGTCCACGAATAACACCACCATCTTCCCCTTCTTTATGCCGGGATTACGATGAATTTAACGTAACGGGACGCGACGGGACGCGAAGTAATGTAACGTGAACTTAACGGCAAAAGTACATCTTGAAATTACGATCGCCGTAACGTGAAGCAGCGTGCATTGAAAAATGATTTAACAGCTTGTTGTTAAAAGGTTGTGGTATGAATAGAAGGTTCGTTGTCATTCTCGTTGGTAGTTCCTGCTTGGTAATTTCAAATGAATTCTGCTATGAGACATTATCAGTTTTTTAATTTAATTTTGGCCGGATATTTGTATCTTCAACTGCGAAAGAAGAAACGAGTACGAACCGTTGGTGTGAGAGAGATTTTTCAGAGAAGACCCCAGTTTGGTAATAGACATAATTTATTAGAAGAGCTCCGTTTCCGTTGATCGACATATTCAATATTAAATATTGCTTCGCTATTTCCGAATGCGCAACACAATGTCAAATGTCACACTTGAATTTGAATATGCAACCGCGAAACGCGACATGAAGCTTGAACATTGGCAAGCTTTACGTCGCGTTGAGTTCTGATACTTCACGTCACGTTACGTAAAGTCGATCGTAATCAGCCGCATATAAAAACAATGTGTTTAGGTTTTACGTTACTTCACGTCCCGTCGCGTCCCGTTACGTTAAATTTATCGTAATTCCGGCTTTAATTTACCTGCCTATTTATTAAGTAATTTAATACATAAACGTTGTCCGTGGTCCCCTAACTACCCCTCTCCTAAACCCTGACTGACTCTGCGGAAGCAAGCTTTTCTCTTCTACCTCCTTCCTCAACCTTTTTGCCAAAACAGCAGCGTACACCTTGTGTGCCGTTTGTGCTAACATCACCTCTCTGTAATCCCCCACTTTCTCCCCCCTTTTTCCTTCTTTCTTATGGGCACTATAATTCCCTCCCTCCAATCTTCCGGCCAACCCTCTTCTTTCCACACTCTATTACATACTTCTTACAACCATTCCTTTACCACTTCCTCACCAAACTTTCATACCTCATTTGGAATTCCATAACTTCCCATCACATTTCCCTCCCTAAGTTTTCCCACCATTTCCCACATCTCTTCTCTTCTTATCTTCTCCTCTTCCTTCTCCAACTCTACCTAACAAATCTCTGAAATACCTATCCCATTCCTGCATACTAATTTCCTCGTTCAACCTTCTTCTCCTCTTTCTCTCCCTGTTTACCACCTTCCATATCTGTCCCTCTGTCCTAATCTCCTTTACCTCCCTTTTCCATTTCTCCACTTCTCTTCTTTTTTTCTCCTTATACAGCTTTTTGTATCGCTGTTTTTCCTCCCTATAACTGCCATTCTTCCTTCCTTCCTTTCTCTATTTCTTTAACATGAGCCCTTTCTCTTCCCTTCCTTACATTCTTCACACCAACAGCTCCTTTCTCCGCCCTTCTTGCCCTTCCCATTCACTCCCTTCCTGAATTTGCTTATCCTCATTAACTCTTTAAATTTTTTCCTGCCCTCCTCTGACCAATCTCTTCTCCCACTTCCGCCCTTCCCCCCTTCCTTTTACCCAAACCGTCCTCCACCCTTTCTATCCACGCCGTCACTGGCTGGTGGTCTGAGTCGACCTTCGCTTCCACCACTACCCGTTCTATCCTTTCCCTTGTCCTCTTGTCCCCCAACACGCAGTCAATCACCGACTCCCCTCTCCTCCCTGTATACCTCCATTCTCCCTCCTCATTTTCTTTAATTCCGCCGTTAAAAATCGCTCACCTATGCTCCTCCAAAAATCTACATAATTTTCTTTCCTCCCCGTTTACTTTGCCATGTTTCATTCTTTTTTCCTCTTTTCCTCTCTTTTCCTCTCTCTCTTCTACAAATTCCCCCTTCTTCCGCGTCCTTGCGTTAAAATCCCCCCTATCAGCACCCTTACTCCCATCTCTATCTCCTCCACCCATTACTTTAGGTCTTCCAATTTTCTGTCTATATCTTATTTATATACACTCCTACTAAATTCTACCACTTTTTCCCTAACCTCACCTTTATCGATAGCATCCCTTCTTTATCTTCTTTCGTCCTTTTTATTTCCATTTTGACCCCTACCCTCACCCCTACTATCATTCCTCCTGCCGCCCTTCTCTTACGATTCTTCCTCCCTGCTTTCTGCACTTCCCACACGTAACCTCTCGGCAGCCTTTCCTTTATCTTCTCTCATCCCTTATTATCCACCCACTTGTCACATAACACAATTACATCCCATTCCTCCAGCCCCTCCCAAAACTCTTTATCTTTATTTGTTAATCCCGCCACATTCCAAAAAGCCACCTTATATATTTTCCTCTCTCTCTCCTTTCTCCCTCCTCCCCCTCTTTCTCTACAAATCTTCTCTCTAATTCCTCCCTCTTATCCTTCTCATTCTCTACTCTTCTTTCATCAACCCGTTCCCTGCTCTATCTTTTCTACTCAACCTACCTTTGCACTTTCTCTCTTTTGCTTTCCTTTCCTTTCCCTTGCCCTGCTTCCCAACACCTCCTTCTACTATCCCTAAGCACATCTGTTACCTTATCCCACACCCACCACTCCCCCTATATCCATACCTCTCTCTGCCCTATCCGTACCCTCTCCTCTTGCCTTCCATGCAACTTGATTTACCCTCCATTTTCTTCTCATGTCAAATCTTCTTCTATTCAAGTACTTTTGTCTATCAATTTCCACTTATTTCTCATCATTCTTGATTTCTCTTCCTCACTTCTTACTCTTCCTACTGCCATACCTCTCTTCTCTTTCCTTCCCGCATCTATTTTTCTAATCTCCTCTATCTTAACCTCTAAGCTTATCTTTTTTATCACCTCCTCTACTTCCCCCTTTATTCCTCCTGCATCCTCTTTCACTTCTTTTATCAAAATATTTCTCTTCCTTTCTCCCCTCTCCTTCACTTCACACCTACTTTCCAGCTTTTTCACCTTCTCCTTCCAATCAGACTTTTCCCTCCCCTCCTTTTATTTCCCTCCTCCGGTTTCTTCTGCACCTTTTCCTCCATCACGACCTCCTCCCTTTAACTCCATTTGCATCCCCTCCAATTTTCGTTCCAAATCTTCTATTCTATTCTTAAACTCTTCTCTCGCCCTTCTCCATTTCTTCTCTCTCTTCTTTAGTTCGTTTCTTATCTTCTCAACTTCTTCCACCATTGCCTCCTTTTGAACCTTTGCCACCTCTCTTAATTCCTCTTTCACTCCCCTTAACCCCTCCCTCAGCTCTTATCCTAATTCTCTCAACAACCCTTTCATTTCTATATCAACCCTTTCATATCTATATCTTCCCTTCCTGGTGGCGTTCTCACTACCTTTTTGTTTCTCTTGAAAAGGTCCTCGCTCCCTTTCCCAACCGTTCCTTCTTCCTTCTCCATTGTATCCCTCTTCCTCTTGAAAAGCTCGTCTATGTTCCCCGTACTACCGCGTCTCTCTTTCCCCAATTCTATGGCTGTACTGCTTCCCCGCGTTATTCCCAAACTCCCCAGAATTCCCTAGCTCTTTACCCTAGCGCTCTATACTTTTCCCCTTCTACGTCTGTCTCTTTAACCTCAACCTTCCTGTTTCTCTTCAGCCTCCACGGGCTCTCTCTCTGAACCCTCCGCACTTCCTCCACTCTCACACCTTCCCTCTCCCACACTGTGCTCGCCTCTCGCTTGCCACACACACTCTCTCTCTCTCTCGCTCTACCTCTCACACTCGCATTCCGTTATTCGCTTACAAAACCTGTCGTCTCACATCTAACTAACCGGAAACGGAAGTCCCACATTTATTATTCCATTATCTCTCCTTTTTTTCCTTCTTCTGTTCTTTCTAACTCTTCACTATCTCATCTTCTATCCTTCCACTTAGAATCTCCTTACACTTTCAATGTTTTCCACCGCCATCCTTCTTATTTCTCCCACCCCTATAATTTCCCCTATTTTTTCTCTTTATTTACTAAAAGATAATCTATTAGTACAATCTTACCTTCCTTTTTGTGTGTCCACTTTTTTTCTCATTTCCGTCACATTCCGTTAAATAAATTATATTATTATTACTTTTAGGTAATTAAATTAATTTATGTAATTAAATCAAATCGATTTAATTCCGGAGAGTTTCAGGGTTTCAATGTTCCAACAATAGCTGTATTTCAAGTCCGACAAAAAATCGGTGCGCAGTTAAATAAGTTGGAAAAATATATGTATACATACACACAGAAATTAATATTAGGCTGTCAAAAATCTAAGCTTGGACCGTATAGCATTTTATTCTAATTTGATTATATATAGTAACGGTCCTATTTTTCTTATTATTATGATTATTTTGTTATTATTTTTTATAATAAGTTTATTTTATTGCCCATTATAAGCATATTGTATATATATATTTTCAATTTTTCCTAATATGCATATTTTTTTAAGTTACAAAAAAAAGCAATATGTATAAATAAAATCTAATTAATATTTGTTAATGTTAAGAATACTAAAACTTAGTTTTCAATGCGAACGCTTTATCGCCGGTCTAATGTAACGGAATCTTCCTTATCTTCTATGTACTGTATTTTCTCGTTTTCTTTTCTCTCCGTTTCTATAACTCACGTTCGTTAAGCTCGTAACTGTCCGGTTCACCTGTTCACGTGCTCGTGCAATATCTGATTCTTAAAGAAATATCTCGCTGTATTTTCGCATATTAAGTGAATAAACATAATTATAATAATAGACACTGTGTCAACTCCCACATTCCAACAATTGACTTACGCAATCTAAATTCAAATTAATTTCGATCTGACAATACAAATTAAAATTAATAATAAAAGAGAAATTACAATAAAACCAAGTACATCTCTGAAATATTTTAGAGCAAGATTAATATTTCTTTTCTTAGCTTTTTATGACATTGAATAAGATATTTATAATACCATAGGATTATTAAACAAATAAATTACTAATAAATTATTTATTATTAATAAATAAAATTCATATTTTTAATGTAAAATACATAACTTTAGATTAGATTATGACATAAAAACTTGTACAGTTGAATCTTCTCTCATTTTTCCTGTTCCAGCCACTTTTCCATCAACCCCCGACATCCCACTTTCTTATCCTTTCTCAAATTCTTTCTGTTTTCCCTTCACTTCCGCTACATTCCAAAAGCGGGTATTTATGTTTAGGCTTCATTCCTGTTTCTTCCCCTCCTCCTTTTTCCTGCATTTCTTTCTTCCCCCTCCCCCCCTCTTTTCCTCTTTTTCACTCCTTACTTTCCACACTCTACTCTCTCTGACTTCTTTCCCCCTTTCCCTCAGCCTCACAACACTCTCTTCCTCCCTACTATCCCTCTCCTCCCTCTTTTCTCCGCCCTCCTCTCCCATCGTTTCTCCTTCCTCCCCACTACCTTTCCATTTTATTTTTCCGTCTCCCTCTCTTCTACTCTATCCCTTCTCCTCTGTTCTTCTTTCTCCCACCTCCTTTTTCTTGGTCTTCCTCTCATTTCCCCTTCCATCTATCAGATCTTCTTTTTCCTCATCCCAACTCCACCACTTCCCCTCTATCCAAATCTTTCCGTACTTTACCCAATCTCTCCTTGTACTCCTTTTCTCCTTCTCAGCTATCCTCTCCAGGCTCCATTGCATTTTTCTTTCCTTCAAGGTCATGTCATTCTTTATTCTTTCCATTCTCCCTTTCAACACATTCTTCCTCTGCATTACCTCTCTTTTTCTTACTCTATCTCTTAACTTAACTAAAATCATCTTCTTCTCTTTCCCCGTCTTTCTTCCTATCTCTTTTGCCTCCTCTATTCCTCCCTCCATCCCCATCTTTAGCCATAGCTTCTCTACCGCTTCCTTTAGCCTTTTTTCCTCCACCATCACCCCTTTCACTACTACATTGTTCCTCCTTCTGTCTCTCTCTTCTAACTCTCTCCACCTTTCTAGCTCTCTTACCTTCGCTTCCATTTGCTTTATCTCTTTTTCCTATTTCCCACTTTCCTTCCTCTTTCACTACTCCCTGCCCTTCCTTCCTCCCATCTCTCCATTTCTTAACTAATATATTTAAATTTATATATTAGTTAACTTCTTTATATACACTACCGCTCATTAATCAAGAGACACGGTAGTGTCTCGCGCCAAGTACACGCGGAGCGAGACCGCACCGTGACTCTTTTACGCGACGCGACGGTTTGCGAGTACCCGAGATGTTGAGATCTCGATAACGAGTGAACGGATCAAGTTTTAAGTAGGCTTGATCGATAGTTGGGGTCAAAATAAGGGGGGTATCTCCTATATAATTTTCCGCTACGTGCCCTACGAGCGGAGATATTGCGACGCAAATCCAAAATGTGAAAAATTTTTTTTAAGATACTACTTCCTAACGCCGATTATAACATACGTGTAACAAACAGATAACAGAGAAATGTCGCTTTCACTTTTTCGCCACTGGCGGCGCTTTCGGGCTCGCCAGTTTCGATATCGCGCGCGTATTTTGAACGATCTAGTAGATAAATTATAGGTCGATAGGTATTTAGGTATCTATTTAGGTAAATTAGGTAATTATATATATTGAGTCAATTGCTTCATGTATATCTAGAGAGATTTCGTATCTTTACATCGTATTACCACCGCTGCCGGAAAAGAAAGTTCTCTACGCTTGGCAGAAAGTGCCGCTAGGAAATTTTTAAGTCGATTCTTATGAATCAAGCTTGAATTCGATGTCTAGGTATCCCAGGTTGCCGATGACGAGGTCCAGATAGTGCTCTTCATAGTTTTCGGTGTCCAGGTGTAATAATACGTTGAATGCGATGTATAGGTGTCCCAGGTTGCCGATGACGAGGTCTACATAGTGCGCTTCGTAGTTTTTGGTGTCTAGATGTATTAATACCTTGAATTCGATGTCCACGTGTCCCAGGTTGCCGATGACAGGATCCAGATAGTGCGTTTCATAGTTTTCAGTGTCTAGGTGTAATCGTACGTTGAATTCGATGTCTAGGTGTCCCAGGTTGCCGATGACGGGATCCAGATAGTGCGCTTTATAGTTTTCGGTGTCCAGGTGTAATCGTACGTTGAATGCGATGTCTAGGTGTCCTAGGTTGCCGATGACGATGTCTAGATAGTGAGCTCCGTAGTTTTCGGTGTCTACGTGTATTAATACATTGAATTCGATTTCTAGGTGTCCCAGGTTGCCGATGACGAGGTCCACATAGTGCGCTTCGTAGTTTTCGGTGCATATGTCTACGTGTATTAATACCTTAAATTCGATTTCTAGGTGTCCCAGGTTGCCGATGACGAGGTCCACATAGTGCGCTTCGTAGTTTTCGGTGTCCAGGTGTAATAATACGTTGAATGCGATGTCTAGGTGTCCCAGGTTGCCGATGACGATGTCTAGATAGTGAGCTCCGTAGTTTTCGGTGTCTACGTGTATTAATACCTTAAATTCGATTTCTAGGTGTCCCAGGTTGCCGATGACGAGATCCACATAGTGCGCTTTGTAGTTTTCGGTATCCAGGTGTAATAATACGTTGAATGCAATGTATAGGTCTCCCAGGTTGCCGAGGACGATGTCTAGATAATGAGCTCCATAATTTTTGGTGTCTACGTGTATTAATGAATTCGATGTCCACGTGTCTCAGGTTGCTGATGAGGAGATCCACATAGTGCGCTCCGTGTAGTTTTCGGTGCCTACGTGTATAATACCTTGAAATTGATGTCTAGGTGTCCCAGGTTGCTGATGACGAGGTCCAGATAGCGCGCTCCGTAGTTTTTGGTGTCTAGGTGTAATAATACCTCGAATTCGATGTCTACCTGTTCCAGGTTGCCGATGACGAAGTCCACATAGTGCGCTTCGTAGTTTTTGGTGTCTAGATGTATTAATAATTTTAAATCCGAATGTAGGACACGTAGATATCGAATTTGAGGTATTAATACACGTAGACACCGAAAACTACGGAGCGCACTATGTGGATCTCGTCATCGGCAACGTGGGACACCTAGACATCGAATTCAACGTATTATTACACCTGGACACCGAAAACTATGGAGCGCACTATTTGTAACCCGTTATCGGCAACCTGGGATACCTAGACATCGAATTCAAGCTTGAATCACAAGAATCGACTTAAAAATTCCCTAGCGGCAGAACTAAAATTATGTCATGACATAATAAAAATTCGTTGAATTAAAATTATGTTTAGACATAACAAAAACTGGACAAATTAAAATTATGTCTAGACATAATAAATTGGATAAATTAAAATTATGTTTTAACATAATAAAAATTGGAAGAATTAAAATTATGTCTGACATAAAAATAATTCCGCATTTTTATTATGTGTATACACATAATTTTAATTCATACAATTTTTATTATGTGTACACATAATTTGTTTTCGAATGAACGTAAAACGTATTTGTTACAATATCTATCCATTATTGAAAATCGATATGCGCGACAAAAGCTCTTGTATATCATTAATTATGTTATTATTTATTATATATATTTCTATCCATATATTTTCAGTATTATTATTGTTACATTAGAAAAATTATTAGCATTTAGGATACGAATCTTTTTCCGTTAGTTTGTAAGTTTCATGATTAAAAAGATCATGTCGTATTATTAACATGTATTAAAAAGATAGTAGTAGTATTATACCTCGAAATAACACCCTGTACATACTGTTTATAAAAGGCGTAATACTACAAAAAGGCATGATATCTGTACAAAATTACCTTTTTTAAAAAAAAGGTAAAGAAAGGCGCTAAGTACACGCGTAGTAGTGTATATATGTATCGAAAAAACCTAAGCAGTAGTATTTTTATTTCCAAAAAATTATAACTCAAGTGTTACACATCACAAAATTACGTTACCTTATCAAAAATGAGTCGTGCTTCAAGTGATCTATTACAATTACAAAAAAGAAATAATATCTCTTTTTAAATTACAGCGCCAATTACAGAGAGAAAATACAGTGAGATAAAAAATTTGTCAATCCCAAAAAATATTTAGTCCGATACGTTCAACTAAACATTTTAGTTAACTAAACATTAGTTGAATTAATTAATTCTTGATTAAAAATACGAAATAAATTGTTCAAACAACTAATATCTAGTTGACTAACTAAAATGTTTAGTTGAACGTATCGAACTAAATATTTCTTGGGATTATCAATTTTTTTTTTGGTGTATTTTTCGAGATACAAAGATTACGGTCTACCACTTGTTACTTAGGTTTTTTCGAGGTGAAGAATTACAGAGGTAACAATACAAAATACAAATATTTTATTAAAATATTTAAATCCAACAAGGAAATACAAGGTATTTAAATACAAAGTTTATATATGTATTTTAAAAGATTTAATCGCATCGCAAAGAATTATAGAGGTAACCGGTAACAGTACAAAATTAAAATATTTTATTAAAATACATAAATTTTTCTTGTCAAAAAACTTGGCGCTGCTAGCTAGACCTCAAAATTAGGTCAGCGTGGTGTGTATGTGCGAGCGAGTGATATGGGTGTGAGTAATGTGTGTGTGTGTGTGTGTGTGTGTGTGTGTGTGTGTGTGTGTGTGACGGTGAATAATGCGGCTTATGATTAAGTATACAATAAGTTTAGATTTTAAAGCGATTAAAATTAAATATAGAATAAGTATAGAATATAAGTATAATGTTTACATTTGTAAAAGGTCTCTCTCTCTTTCTTTCTCTCTCTCTAGCAGCGCCAAGTTTTTTGACAAGAAAAATTTATGTATTTTAATAAAATATTTTAATTTTGTACTGTTACCGGTTACCTCTATAATTCTTTGCGATGCGATTAAATCTTTTAAAATACATATATAAACTTTGTATTTAAATACCTTGTATTTCCTTGTTGGATTTAAATATTTTAATAAAATATTTGTATTTTGTATTGTTACCTCTGTAATTCTTCACCTCGAAAAAACCTAAGTAACAAGTGGTAGACCGTAATCTTTGTATCTCGAAAAATACACCAAAAAAAAAATTGATAATCCCAAGAAATATTTAGTTCGATACGTTCAACTAAACATTTTAGTTAGTCAACTAGATATTAGTTGTTTGAACAATTTATTTCGTATTTTTAATCAAGAATTAATTAATTCAACTAATGTTTAGTTAACTAAAATGTTTAGTTGAACGTATCGGACTAAATATTTTTTGGGATTGACAAATTTTTTATCTCACTGTATTTTCTCTCTGTAATTGGCGCTGTAATTTAAAAAGAGATTTCTTTTTTGTAATTGTAATAGATCACTTGAAGCACGACTCATTTTTGATAAGGTAACGTAATTTTGTGATGTGTAACACTTGAGTTATAATTTTTTGGAAATAAAAATACTACTGCTTAGGTTTTTTCGATACATATATACACTACTACGCGTGTACTTGGCGCCTTTCTTTACCTTTTTTTTAAAAAAGGTAATTTTGTATTTCAATATACCCCTATATTTGTTAATTTCTCTGTAAAGGATGAACATGATACATGTGTTTTGTACAGAAATGAATACATTTACTGTTATAAACACTTGCATGTATTGCATTTTTATGTATTATTATTTTTATTATTATATAAAAATGCGATGCGCATACAAGTAAAATGTTTATAACAAAAAGTGCATTCATTTCTGTGCGTCGTATCATATGATGTTCATCCTTTACAGAGAAATCAACGAATCTGTTGTATATTGAAATTAATGAGCGGTAGTATATATAAAAAAGTTAACTAATATATAAATTTAAATAATTTGCAATATAATAAATATTTTTATAATATATTATACTTTTCTCTATATTGTTCCTTCTCTTCTCCTTCCTTCTTTTTTTTCTATCTCTATACCTTTCTCTCGTCTTAAAATACTTTTTACTTTTGTATAAACAGCTTAAGATATCGATACAATAAATAATACTAAAAATTACATTTGGATGGAACGGTAATAATTTACACATTCTACCTCTATAATTATGTTAAAATCATAATAGCGTAATGAAAACGATTCATAGGAATAAATGTGATAGTATTTATGAAATAAAATTAAGTAAATAAAAATAATAATATATAAAAATGCAATACATGCAAGTGTTTATAACAGCAAATATATTCATTTCTGTATAAAACACATGTATCATGTACATCCTTTACAGAGAAATTAACAAATATAGGGGTATATTGAAATTAATGAGCGGTAGTGTATGAAATATACATTTAACCCTCCGAGAACACACCTATTTTTTCATTCACGGAGAACACCTGGGTCAATCTGACCCTACACACACTTTGATTGTCCACTATTTTATATTGACGAATGCGATCAGCTTGAAAAAATTTCCAAATGTACTTGGAACATTATTAAATCAATTGACATAAATAAAAAGTGCCGTTAAAATTGTTTACATATTTTTAAAAATTAAAAAAAATTATTTTTTTGAAAAAATTTTTTTATAATTTTTGAGTTTTTTTGAAAAAAACGTAATTTACGAACAAAATTTTATTTTTTTATTAAAAAATAAAAAAATAAAAAACGGTCATATTGACCCCATGTGTTCTCGGAGGGTTCAGAAATATTACTTTAATGATTATATTATCTTACGCGTTATTAACATTCCATACAGGCGAAGCAAATAGATGCTATGATATACCTTTAAACAATTGTTTCATTTTTTAACATTTTTCAGATATACTGTAATATAATCGTATAATCGACATATTTTTTTTACACAGAAATACTAACGTAAATTATTCGGACATTGTCACTAAAAAATTAGATGAAGATAGTTTGTAATCATACAAAGGTACTGTTTAGGTAATGTACACATTTTTTTAATTCACATATCTCTCATTTCATACCGATCATCATTTCATAATGATGCATTTGCAACGAAATAGATACGTCAGCAAAATTCGAAACCATCGACTGGAAAAAGCATTCCTCTTGGTCTATTCGTTGTGACGCATAAAATCGCATAAAATAATTTCACCACTCAGCAGTGGATTCACTTCAGTTGATGCCATTTTAAGACAGAGCTCAATTCAAAGAATCCTCGTTGTTACTAAATGTGCATACAAGGCCTGTGAATAGCGTTAATTTCTCTGCCATGCGCATATCTTTCTTTTTCGTGCCGGCTGTACCCTGATTAGGCATCATCTTGTCCGCAATATGCTTATAGACTTTTCCATTCAGCATTACCTTAAAAAATAAAAAAGTCGTCGTACCATCTGAAATCGTTATATATAATTGTCTTGGTATTATAATCAATTTTATAATAAGTGTTTCCTCTCCGATAGCATAAGCAAAATTAATTTTAGGAAATCTAAATTATTTTATCTTTTTCTGAAAGTAGAATAAAAAACAAAACCAAAAATCAAGTTTTTTTCCAATAATATACAACTTGAATTAATTATAATTAATGTTTATAAGAACAATTTTATATTACTATTAAAAGGAATGTTTATAGCACTGATTACACTTACATTTCCTGGTTAGCACTTCTTATATGGCATGTTGTATTTTCCAAATTTTACTTCCAAAACATAGAAAATACCTTCCAGCCTGTGACACCACGTATACGCCAACGAACCTGCACGGTATCGTTTTCAGAATGCATTGTGATCTTTAGAATGTCAAGTTTGACGTGTGCAAACTTCATATGACCAATGAACCTTAATAGTATCAATTGCTTCGCATAACTCACAAGCCCCTGCAATAATTTTTAAGCATATTATGAGAAAATGGAAATACTTAATGCTAAAAACTCTCAATTGCTTTGAATACTTAATAAAATTAATTTTCGTTACTCCTCTAATATTGTTGATAAAAATTATATCATAATAATGGATAATAGGAACTCAATTCACAAATATTTTAGCATAACTTGCCTACAATGTAAATTGTGCTACAAAACGCTTTCTCGTTCTTTTCAACTTTTACAATTTACAAGACAGCATATACGTACATACATGTGCAATTTTGGATACACCTTCCTTCTTAAAGATCTCTTCGGTATCAGCTCCCTGCGGTCAATATATAACGGCAAAATGTATACCATATAGTTGAATAAAATATTCCTGCGTGAGAAAACAAGAGAAAAGGAGGACATTTATAAGAGAACCTCTTGTGCTAGACAATTATTCCTTAACAGTGTCTGAGAATTATTATATTTTGAAGACGCGAGATTGTACATTTTAAGCATCCAAGTTAACGAAAGTAAAGTACAATAACATTCTTCAGAGAAATCTTTATTACGCGATAGTGCCCGATAGTGCCTGTCACACGTGCATATAAATACAGATCACTTTTTTGTTCTCTTAACTTTTACAACTTTTATAAGACAGCATATATACGTACGTGTGCGGTTTTGGATATACCTTTTTTCTTAAAGATCTCCTCGGCATCAGCTCCCTGCCGTCAATATATACCGTACAAAATTACCTTTTTAAAAAAAAAAGGTTAAAAAAAGGCGCCAAGTACACGCATAGTAGTGTATATGTTGTTACCATACCTCGAAAAAATATAAGTAACAAGTAGTAGACATAATCTTTATATCTCGAAAAATCTCGAAAAAATCTAAGCAGTAGTATCTTTATTTCCGAAAAATTATAACCCAAGTGATACACATCACAAAATTATGTTACCTTATCAAAAAGAAAGAGTCGCGCTTCAAGTGATCTATTACATCAATTACAAAAAAAAACGATATCTCTTTAAATTACAGCGCCAATTACAGAGAGAACATATATATTGCCTCAAAAAATAATTGTTGCACTACTTTGAAAAATCTTTACATTGTGTCGATTAGAAAAGAATGTATGATAACAATTTTATAAGATTAAAAAATTTTATTTAAATTTTACAAGGGAATACAAGATATTTAAATACAAAGTTTACATGTGTATTTTTTAGTGGTTACAAAAAAATTACAGAGGTAACAGTACAAAATAAAAATATTTTATTAAAATATTTAATCCAACGAGGGAATACAATTTGTATTTAAATATAAAGTTTATATATGTATTTTTCAATAGAATAAAAGATTTAATCACAAAGAATTACAGAGGTAACAGTACAAAATAAAAATATTTTATTAAAATACATAAATTTTTCTTGTAAAAATACTTGGCGCTGCTAGACCTCGAAATTTTAAATAAATAAGGACAACAATAAATAAAAATAATTCAGAGAAGAATGCGACGAGAGTAACAAATTGATTATCAGCGTGGTGTGTATGTGCGAGCGAGTGATATGGGTGTGCGTGACGACGGCGAATAATGCGGCTTATAATTAAGTATAGGATAAGTTTATTTATTTATTTAAAATTTCGAGGTCTAGCAGCGCCAAGTATTTTTACAAGAAAAATTTATGTATTTTAATAAAATATTTTTATTTTGTACTGTTACCTCTGTAATTCTTTGTGATTAAATCTTTTATTCTATTGAAAAATACATATATAAACTTTGTATTTAAATACAAATTGTATTCCCTCGTTGGATTAAATATTTTAATAAAATATTTTTATTTTGTACTGTTACCTCTGTAATTTTTTTGTGACCACTAAAAAATACACATGTAAACTTTGTATTTAAATATCTTGTATTCCCTTGTAAAATTTAAATAAAATTTTTTAATTTTATAAAATTGTTATCATACATTCTTTTCTAATTGACACAATGTAAAGATTTTTCAAAGTAGTGCAACAATTATTTTTTGAGGCAATATATATGTTCTCTCTGTAATTGGCGCTGTAATTTAAAGAGATATCGTTTTTTTTTGTCATATAAACAAACGGCGATGCGAGTCGAGCGCGGATCGTGGTGCGCAATAACAATTATAACTTGTATTTACAAAAGAACGTTTCGGCTCCTCCTTTGAGCCATCTTCAGCTTTATTAACAGAATAAGGATCATTCCTGCAGAGCTCGAGGCAGCAACCTCCCTTCCTGGAGAGATGTCGTGATAAACGAGCTGGTACACACGATTATGGTGGACATTTCCACTGAGAAACGGAAAAGACATTAAGTTATTCAATCGTTGAAGGAACGAAAAAGAAAAAGAAAAGGAGAGAGCTCACCTCAAGTTCTGCAGCAGTCAAAATTACAATAAAAAGTCGTAGCAAAACGGTGCGGATACAAAGAATCGCACATCTCGGAACAGTCAAAAATACGCAGCAAACCGGTGTGAATATAGAGAAACGCACATCTCGATATAGAAGCGAGAATATCGCAGTCACACAAGTGTCGGTTAGATACGAAATGAGAACGGTCACAAGCAAGCAGGTCCGCAAACGTGATTATACAGAGTAACCAACCGAAAAGGGAAACCAAAGGTTAAGCATTATTTATGATAGGCAAGTACGCGTGGTGTAAGCAATCGGTATCTGACTGTAAATTCAAACTATGGCGCTGTTGTCTAATAATTTTTCTTTACCGTTTTTCTACAGATACGTGGATGACATTGCGATGGCCATCCCTTACGATATGGTCAATTTTACCTTACAAACTTTTAACTCGTTCCATCCACGTTTACAATTTACTATAGAGGTTGGTAACAAAACACTGAATTTTTTAGATACTACCATTATTAACAACAATGGGCTGATCGAATTTGATTGGTACCATAAGCCTACCTTTTCGGGCCGTTACTTAAATTACAATTCTTGTCACCCCTCGTCTCAAAAGCGTGGTACCATCATAGGACTTATCGACCGAGCTTTTTTATTATCCCATCCGAAATTCCACGAGAAAAACTTAGAACTTATCGTTAGCATCCTTCTGAACAATGATTACCCTTTAGACCTTATATTTAACACTATTCACGAACGTCTTAAATGTCTCTTTTTTAAACAAACTAAAAAACAAAATCCGAACGATACTGATGACGACACTGCTTCTAAAAAATGGTTTACCGTTCCGTTTTTGCCGTCAATTTCCATCAAATTTAAAGATATTTTTAGAGGATCTAATACGCACCTATCATACTACAGTGTTAATAAATTAAGTAAATTAATCAAAGTTCAGAAGGATGCTCTTCCGACTTTTGCATCAAGTAATGTGGTCTACAAGATCTCTTGCCGTGATTGCGACGCATCATACGTGGGTCAAACTGGTAGACAACTAAAAACCAGAATATCTGAACATCGTAACCACATTAATAGAAATAGTTCTGCCCACTCCGTGATCACTGATCACAGAATTCAGAATAACCATGAATTCGATTGGGACGGCGTCGAGATATTGGATCACGAGAGATTTCATTACAAGCGACTTATCTCGGAAGTTCTATACATTAGACAACAGCGCCATAGTTTGAATTTACAGTCAGATACCGATTGCTTACACCACGCGTACTTGCCTATCATAAATAATGCTTAACCTTTGGTTTCCCTTTTCGGTTGGTTACTCTGTATAATCACGTTTGCGGACCTGCTTGCTTGTGACCGTTCTCATTTCGTATCTAACCGACACTTGTGTGACTGCGATATTCTCGCTTCTATATCGAGATGTGCGTTTCTCTATATTCACACCGGTTTGCTGCGTATTTTTGACTGTTCCGAGATGTGCGATTCTTTGTATCCGCACCGTTTTGCTACGACTTTTTATTGTAATTTTGACTGCTGCAGAACTTGAGGTGAGCTCTCTCCTTTTCTTTTTCTTTTTCGTTCCTTCAACAATTGAATAACTTAATGTCTTTTCCGTTTCTCAGTGGAAATGTCCACCATAATCGTGTGTACCAGCTCGTTTATCACGACATCTCTCCAGGAATGGAGGTTGCTGCCTCGAGCTCTGCAGGAATGATCCTTATTCTGTTAATAAAGCTGAAGATGGCTCAAAGGAGGAGCCGAAACGTTCTTTTGTAAATACAAGTTATAATTGTTATTGCGCACCACGATCCGCGCTCGACTCGCATCGCCGTTTGTTTATATGACAATTTCACGAGTCCAAACTTAGTTTTGTTTTTTTTTTTGTAATTGATGTAATAGATCACTTGAAGCGCGACTCTTTCTTTTTGATAAGGTAACATAATTTTGTGATGTGTATCACTTGGGTTATAATTTTTCGGAAATAAAGATACTACTGCTTAGATTTTTTCGAGATTTTTCGAGATATAAAGATTATGTCTACTACTTGTTACTTATATTTTTTCGAGGTATGGTAACAACATATACACTACTATGCGTGTACTTGGCGCCTTTTTTTAACCTTTTTTTTTAAAAAGGTAATTTTGTACGGATATCACGTCTTTTTGTAGTATTACGCATTTTATAAACAGTATGTACAGGGTAAAGCTATTTGGAGGTATAATACTACCACTTTGTTTTTTTCGAGGTAACAACATAACAGGGTAACAACATAATACATATACACTAGAATGCGTGTACTTGGCGCCTTTTTTACCTTTTTTTAAAAAGGTAATTTTGTACGGATATCACGCCTTTTTGTAGTGTGTTACCCATCTTAATCTTATAAACAATATATCTTATAATCTTATAAACAGTATATACAAGGTATGAAGCTGAAAGTGTTACGGACTATTATTTCTAAAGAAAACAACAATTTAATAATTTGCTTAGTTTTTTAAAAATAATAATCTATAACCCTTTTAGTTGTACACCTTGTATATATTTTTCAATTTCAACATAAAACATAATCGCAATATAGCATGATTAATGTTAATAAGTCGTTAACTGTAAAATTTTTTATTTATTTTTATTCGCGTGTCTTACTGAATGTTGTTCGCAATTGTATATGTACCGATATCTACAGGCATCGATATTTTGGTTAATTACAGATGGACACCTGTAACACGTGTCTGAAACTTACCTGATTTGTTTATTCTTTTATTTCCTTCAACTAATCGCAAATTAATTCTATTTGATAAAAGCAATTCTGTCAAATTTTTCATACATAACGCATCGTTTATAATTTTCTATTAATTATATATATATATTCGTACTCACATCCTTGAAAATTATTTCGAGAATTCGAGCGAATGTCACAACTAGATAAAATTATTTTTCATATTTTGACAGTTGAATAGGAACATATTTGAGTTGGCGAAAAATGATTATCTGAAACCGAACGTGTGTGTAAATAATTCAGTAGAAAATATATAATCTTTATTTCAAAATACATTTGCACACTACGTACCAAAAATATATAATATGATAACGTAATTTTTGCTATTCAATTGATTGAATTTTAGAAAAGATAAAGATTTAAGGTATATAACTATGTCAGTCAATAAAGAGACACAGACGCAAATTGAATCATATATATTTAATTGCCTCATTAAATATAAAGTGCAAACACATAGAAATTGTATATTTTTCTATACTTAAATGCAATAAGAAGAAATAATTAAACAAGTATCCTTGCATAGGAATATTATGCATAATTTTTACAAAACATGTTTAAGATTCGCGCAATTGAAATATATAATAAAATTAATAACGATTCTATAAATCTTAGGTATATGTTAATAATACGACATGATCTTTTTAATCCCGAAACTTACAAACTAACGGAAAAAGATTCGTATCCTAAATGCCAATAATTTTTCTAATGTAACAATAATAATACTGAAAATATATGGATAGAAATATATATAATAAATAATAACATAATTAATGATATACAAGAGCTTTTGTCGCGCATATCGATTTTCAATAATGAATATAGATATTGTAACAAATACGTTTTACGTTCATTCGAAAACAAATTATGTGTACACATAATAAAAATAGTATGAATTAAAATTATGTGTATACACATAATGAAAATGCGGAATTATTTTTATGTCAGACATAATTTTAATTCATCCAATTTTTATTATGTCAAGACATAATTTTAATTCATCCAATTTTTATTATGTTTAGACATAAATTTTATTCAGCGAATTTTTATTATGTCATGACATAATTTTAGTTCTGCCGCTAGGGAATTTTTAAGTCGATTCTTATGAATCAAGCTTGAATTCGATGTCTAGGTATCCCAGGTTGCCGATGACGGGTTACAAATAGTGCGCTCCATAGTTTTCGGTGTCCAGGTGTAATAATACGTTGAATTTGATGTCTAGGTGTCCCACGTTGCCGATGACGAGATCCACATAGTGCGCTCCGTAGTTTTCGGTGTCTACGTGTATTAATACCTCAAATTTGATATCTACGTGTCCTACATTCGGATTTAAAGTTATTAATACACCTAGACACTAAAAACTACGAAGCGCATTATGTGGACCTCGTAATCGGCAACCTGAAACACGTAGACACCGAATTCGAAGTATTATTACACCTAGACACCAAAAACTACGGAGCGCGCAATCTGGACCTTGTCATCAGCAACCTGGGACACCTAGCCATCAATTTCAAGGTATTAATACACGTAGACACCAAAAACTATGGAGCGCATTATGTGGACCTCGTCATCGGCAACCTGGGACACCTATAAATTAAATTCAAGGTATTAATACACGTAGACACCGAAAACTACGGAGCTCACTATCTAGATATCGTCATCGGCAACCTGGGACACCTAGACATCGCATTCAACGTATCATTACACCTGGACACCGAAAACTACGAAGCGCATTATGTGGACCTCGTCATCGGCAACTTGGGACATCTAGAAATCGAATTTAAGGTATTAATACACGTAGACACCGAAAACTACGGAGCTCACTATCTAGACATCGTCATCGGCAACCTGGAACACGTAGACATCGAATTCAACGTATTATTACACCTGGACACCGAAAACTACGGAGCGCACTATGTGGACCTCGTCATCGGCAACCTGGGACACCTAGACGTCGAATTCAAGGTATTAATACACGTAGACACCGAAAACTACGGAGCTCACTATCTAGACATCGTCATCGGCAACCTGGAACACGTAGACATCAAATTCAACGTATTATTACACCTGGACACCGAAAACTACGGAGCGCACTATGTGGACATCGTCATCGGCAACCTGGAACACGTAGACATCGAATTCAACGTATTATTACACCTGGACACCAAAAACTACGGAGCGCGCAATCTGGACCTTGTCATCAGCAACCTGGGACACCTAGACATCAATTTCAAGGTATTAATACACGTAGACACCAAAAACTATGGAGCGCATTATGTGGACCTCGTCATCGGCAACCTGGGACACCTAAAAATTAAATTCAAGGTATTAATACACGTAGACACCGAAAACTATGAAGCTCACTATCTAGACATCGTCATCGGCAACCTGGAACACCTAGACATCGCATTCAACGTATTATTACACCTGGACGCCGAAAACTACGAAGCGCACTATGTAGACCTCGTCATCGACAACCTGGGACACCTAGAAATCGAATTCAAGGTATTAATACACGTAGACACCGAAAACTACGAAGCTCACTATGTGGACCTCGTCATCGGCAACCTGGGACACCTAGACGTCGAATTCAACGTACGATTACACCTGGACACCGAAAACTATGAAGCGCACTATCTGGATCCCGTCATCGGCAACCTGAGACACGTGGACATCGAATTCAAAGTATTAATACACGTAGATACCGAAAACTACGAAGCGCACTATGTGGACCTCGTCATCGGCAACCTGGAACACGTAGACATCGAATTCAACGTATTATTACACCTGGACACCGAAAACTACGAAGCGCACTATGTGGACTTCGTCATCGGCAACCTGGGACACCTAGACGTCGAATTCAACGTACGATTACACCTGGACACCGAAAACTATGAAGCGCACTATCTGGATCCCGTCATCGGCAACCTGAGACACGTGGACATCGAATTCAAGGTATTAATACACGTAGATACCGAAAACTACGAAGCGCACTATGTGGACCTCGTAATCGGCAACCTGAAACACGTAGACATCGAATTCGAGGTATTATTACACCTAGACACCAAAAACTACGGAGCGCGCAATCTGGACCTTGTCATCAGCAACCTGGGACACCTAGACATCAATTTCAAGGTATTAATACACGTAGACACCAAAAACTACGGAGCGCACTATGTGGACCTCGTCATCGGCAACCTGGGACACCTAGACGTCGAATTCAACGTACGATTACACCTGGACACCGAAAACTATGAAGCGCACAATCTGGATCCCGTCATCGGCAACCTGAGACACGTGGACATCGAATTCAAGGTATTAATACACGTAGATACCGAAAACTACGAAGCGCACTATGTGGACCTCGTCATCGGCAACCTGGGACACCTAGACGTCGAATTCAACGTACGATTACACCTGTACACCGAAAACTATGAAGCGCACTATTTGGATCCCGTCATCGGCAACCTGAGACACGTGGACATCGAATTCAAGGTATTAATACACGTAGATACCGAAAACTACGAAGCGCACTATGTGGACCTCGTCATCGGCAACCTGGAACACGTAGACTTCGAATTCAACGTATTATTACACCTGGACACCGAAAACTATGAAGCGCACTATCTGGACCTCGTCATCGGCAACCTGGGATACCTAGACATCGAATTCAAGCTTGATTCATAAGAATCGACTTAAAAATTTTTTAGCGGCACTTTCTGCCAAGCGTAGAGAACTTTTTTTTCCGGCAGCGGTGGTAATACGATGTAAAGATACGAAATCTCTCTAGATACTAGATATACATGAAGCAATTGACTCAATATATATAATACCAGAGAGAAGGATGAGAGGCGCAATGACGGCGATTTTCTTGGGACGCTTTTGCTAGGCCGTACAGTAGCGCCACACATCCACTTTCAGGAATTGGAACTACGAGTCACATCCACTTTTCGATATTGTCGATGAAGTTGGTTCATGTCCGTGCTACGTATACATCCACTTTTCGATATTGTCGGTATTTGGTGGTTCGTGTCCGTGCTGCATCCATATGCTGCGGCACACGCCGGCTATGCGACGTTGCCACGATGCTGCACGATGCCACGCATTTCGGGTATCGCGTCTCCGTGCCTCGCCAGCCGGCCGGCCAGCCGGGCCAGCCTCGCAGACTGCCAAGTCTCGAGTTGTCAAATCGACGATGCGCTACGTTACATTTATAAATATTTATTTAATTATATTTACAATTTATATATATATATATAAAAATTGCAAATAATTAAATAAATATTAATAAACATAAAAATTAAAATTTGTAAGGATAATGTATAAATAGCAAACTCTGTTTTTGCCCTGGTTTTGCTCTTTTATCTGAAAAAGTCCTACATTAGAAAAACATTAACTTTAGCATAGTGTAGCATGATATTTAAATTTAATATTTAAATGCATAATAATAATTAAATAAATATTAGCTATTGAGAAAAGAATTTTAGCTTATAGTATTCTTATTAAGTTTATAATTTTAGCTATGCATGTTTAAACGGCCAAATCACGAGAGCCAAAAGGGAGATATTGAATTAAAATAGAAACAATTTACTAAACAAACAATACACACGGTTAACGTTTCGACTGTACTTATAGTCTTCTTCGGAACGGATTGCTATGGAAGAAGAAAATAAATATCAAAAAACTTGTTAACGTGTTTAAGTTAGCATACTAAAACATTAAACAATTTCTTAATAACATAAATAAAATAAACAATCTAATTGAATCACAAGTATAAAAACGCCGGAATAATCGAATAAAACCATAACAATATACCTAAATTTATTATTTATATTAAGAGGTTACATGGGTCTTGAAGGCAAAAAAAAGCTTATTTTCTCGAATTTTTTTTAAAGATACGACATGAATTACAAAATTTATTTTATTTTATATAAAAGTACAACATGTAAAGAATATTTTCTCAAAATTTCAAAGAAAAATATTAAAAATTCAGCCGTTGGCAATTGTTTCCAGTAGACCATCCCCACGGTAGTCAGCATAACTGTTTTAATTTTTATCTGAAATGAAGAACCTAAGTTTTTCTTATAGTAGGTAAGTATAGCTTGTCTTTGAACAAAGGATTTAAAAAAAAATTGAAAATTGAATTTTTGGTAGCGTTTCTTGCAAAAGATGTCATTTTTGGCATAAAATTAGGCCATGTATTGGCTTGTAAAATGAGTTGTAATCGAAGATAAAATAAATCCTTTGTTCAAGGACATGCTATACTCACCTACTATAAGAAAAACTTAGGTTCTTCATTTCAGATAAAAATTAAAAAAGTTATGCTGACTACCGTGGGGATGGTCTACTGGAAGCAAATGCCAACGGCTGAATTTTTAATATTTTTCTTTGAAATTTTGAGGAAATATTGTTTACATGTTGTATTTTTATATAAAAAAAAATAAATTGTGTAATTCATGTCGTATCTTTAAAAAAAATTCGAGAAAATAAGCTTCTTTTTTGCCTTCAAGACCCATGTAACCCCTTACGAACTAAAGAAGGTAATCTCTTCCATCAGGAAAGAAATGTAAAAAATTGTTAAGGATCGAGATATTCTGGTTTGAAAAGTCATAAAGAAAGATATTAATCAGGAATTTTTGGCAGGGAAACGAAAAGAGCGAATAACGCTAAACTGTACATGTTTATTTAGCCTTATTTTGAAAATATATTTTTAGTTTTAAGTAATAAAACTGCTCTTCTTTTCCATGCTATATCCAGTCATTAGAAGGTGTAAATGACAGACGATGTAAATGAATCTAGCTGTTCTAGGTATCTGAAACGCAAAAACCAAAAATTTTTTATTCAGGAGAAGTGTGGCTATCGTCTGAACTAGAACTAAACTAATATTTCCATTCTGGCGGCTTTTTATTAAAAATATTATAACTTTTTTCAAAATTTTGGAAGTATTTTATTAAAAGAAGAAAAAAGCTAATAAACGTATTATATAATGTTTATTCTATTTCAGAGTTCAGACGATAGTCACTTCTTCTAAATAAATAAGAAAAATTTTGGTTTTTGCGTCTCTGATACCTATATAGAACAGTTAGAATCATTTACATCGTTTGTCATTTATACCTTATTCTAGTGATCAGGATATAACATAGAAAAAATAGCATTTTTGTTACTTAAAAAATAAAAATATATTCTCAAAATAAAGTTAAAAAAACATATATGAAAAGTTTAATGTTATTCGCTTTCTTCGTTTTCCTACAAAAAAATTCATGAAAAATAAAATAAAATATATAGGCTCTTTTGAATACATCAAATAAAGGGAAGTGATAGAGGCAATCGGAGCCACGCGCGGTAATTAATGCGCAATCAAATTATAGTTAATAATAAAATATATTAGTTAATACAAAATCGGACGTTTCGACACTTTTTTGTGTCATCTTCAGCGTATAAATGAAAATAATACATAAAATTTCGACGATAAAATACAGTCAATTGCGATAAAATGAGTCAGTCAGTAGAATGGCGCAGTCAAATGAATAAATTAAAAGTCATACGGTTGTTTGGTAGTCCATCAAGATAGGCCAATGTGCATATGCTCCGAATCGTTCGAATCTTCGACGTTTAACTCCCTACAATCTCTTACGTAATTGTAATTTTAATACTGACACATTGCGTTTTCTTAACATATTGCGACTCCGGTTTTCACGGTTTAGAAAGGGCAATCGAATCTTTCCTTCTGGTCTATCAACCTGGGAGTTAAACGTCGAAGATTCGAACGATTCGGAGCATGTACATACATATCGGCATATCTTGATGGACTACCGAACAACCGTATGACTTTTAATTTATTCATTTGACTGCGCCATTCTACCGACTGACTCATTTTATCGCGGTTGACTGTATTTTATCGTCGAAATTTCATGTATTATTTTCATTTATACGCTGAAGATGACACAAAAAAAGTGTCGAAACGTCCGATTTTATATTAACTAATATATTTTATCATGAAAAATACCTATTTTCACGACTTTTCAAATCAGAATACTCCCTTACTTTATTATTTATTATTAATATATTGTTGGTAATTACATATAAGTAATTAGAAAGCATATAGTACAAAATAGTTTCAATATTCAAATTATTGTAATAATAAAGAAAACAATTATTTACAAAATATTTACATTTTCTTCTGTGTCTGTATCGTATATATGTATTATTGCAGACAAGTTTCTCTGCACGTTTACATTTCTTTTGCACATTTTTTACAAGCTTATCTTTCACAAGTGTGATATGTAGTTACAAATACAGACAAGATTTTTACACGCTTATCTGTTATAAGCGTAATGTCAAATTCAAGATTTTCATAATCAAACGTTCAACATTTTCGACATTTTTCTACAAACGAGGGACCAATAATATCATCCGCAGCATGTAGCCTCATAGGCCAGTCAATTTACGGTTTTAATCGAATTTGAATTCGGAAGTTTAATTTATGTGCCATTCGATATAGTAAATGGCACTGATATAAACATATCAATTTTGTACTTTGTAAAAAAAAATAAAAATTTTAAAAAATTAGCCCCTTTTGACCTTTTACTCGTAACGCTGAAGAACTTGCACGTTGCTTCATCAACATTTGATTTCGCTCACTCATAAAGCTTCTTCTATGAGGAAGCTTGTATTTTATTTGATGCATAATTATTAATATTTATTAATTTGGCTTCCTTATAGAGGAAGAATAGAACTCCGGTTAATACTTTCCGAGATATGGCCGATCAAAGTTACAATATCGTACGAAAAAGAAATTGTCACATAGCTGTCATAATTCGAATTTATCGATAAAAAAATGTTTGAACCCAGAAATAGCTTTCCTATTTTATCTAATTAAGCCTTGAATTTTTGGAGATTTTTTATTTAATGCTAAAGTCTTGATATTGAATTTTACAACTAACCAGAGCAACTGGCGAAATTGCCGAGACATCACTTTCCGATCGCGCGACTTCGGGCGCCACTCATGCCTAAGCTACTAATTTTACAAGAGAAATGCCCTCCTCCCGGATCTTTTTATAGATAAAGGAGGGGGTGTAAAAGTGGCCGTTTTGTGCCCCGATGGGGAACCTGTAAAACATTTTTTTCCACCTTATATTTAAGGTTGAAATAAGAAGGAAATAATGGTCATTTACCCAGGAAACCACGGAAAATATTTTAAAATATATAATAAATGTGTTTAAAACGTCTGTTAAAGTAATTGTGTTTGGGCGGTTTAATAAAAGGTGAAACGTTTTAAAACGTTTCGAGTAAAAGGTCGAAAGGAGCCAACTTTTTATAATTTTTTTTTTACAAAGTACAAAATTGATATGTTCATATCAGTGCCATTTACTATATCGAATGGCACATAAATTAAACTTCCGAATTCAAATTCAATTAAAACCGTAAATTGACTGGCCTATGAGGCTTATACAATATGATATTGTTGGTCCCTCGTTTGTAGAAAAATATAGAAAATGTTGAACGTTTGATTATGAAAATCTTGCATTTGACATTACGCTTATAACAGATAAGCATGCAAAAATCTTGTCTGTATTTGTAACTATACATATCACACTTGTGAAAGATAAGCTTGTAAAAAATGTGCAAAAGAAATGTAAACGTGCAGAGAAACTTGTCTGCAATAATACATATATACGATACAGACACAGAAGAAAATGTAAATATTTTGTAAATAATTGTTTTCTTTATTATTACAATAATTTGAATATTGAAACTATTTTGTACTATATGCTTTCTAATTACTTATATATAATTACCAATAATATATTAATAATAAATAATAAATTAAGGGATGAGTATTCTTATTTGAAAAGTCGTGAAAATAGGTATTTTTTATAAATTTTTTGTAGGAAAACGAAGAAAGTGAATAACCTTAAACTTTTCATGTTTTTTTAACTTTATTTTGAGAATATATTTTTATTTTTTATGTAACAAAAATGCTTTTTTTTCTATGTTATATCATGGTCACTAGAATAAGGTATAAATGACAAATGATGTAAATGATTCCAACTGTTCTATAGATATCAGAAACGCAAAAACCAAAAATTTTCTTATTCAGAAGAAGTGTGACTATCGTCTGAAGTAGAATAAACATTATACGTTTATTAGTTTTTTTTCTTTTAATAAAATACTTCCAAACTTTTGAAAAAAGTTATAATATTTTTAATAAAAAGGCCGCCAGAATGGAAATATTAGTTTAGTTCTAGTTCAGACGATAGCCGCACTTCTCCTGAATAAAAAATTTTTGGTTTTTGCGTTTCAGATACCTATAGAACAGCTAGATTCATTTACACCGTCTGTCATTTACACCTTCTAATAACAGGATATAACATGGAAAAAAAGAGCATTTTTATTACTTGAAACTAAAAACATATTTTCAAAATAAAATATTGTTTTTTATTTTTTTAAATTATGATATGCTCTTTATACCATATTTTTTTGTAGACTTTTGGGACGGTATTTTATAACAAGCAATTTTTTCGAATTAATAAAGTGGATAGAAGGTACTTTAAAAAACAAAATATTTTTTTAGTATATTTGTAATATTTGTAGGATTTAATTCCAAGATTCTAAATAAAAATATTGAGATGGTACCAAAAAACTGATAATTTAAAAAAATAGAAAATTATAGAATACCGTCTCAAAAGTCTGCAAAAAAATATGGTACAAGAGCATATCATATTTATAAAAAAAAACAAGAATACTTTATTTTTTTTAAGTACAGCCTACCCATTTTATTGCTTCCAAAAAATTATGTCTGATAGGAAACTACTCCAAGATTCTACAAAAAATTTTTCGTAATTGTGTCAGAAAGATGTCGGGATTAAAAAAGAGCAAGAACATTTATTTTTTTTATCATTGTTTTTGTCATCAGAAACTTTTCTCGAATTTTCCACAAATGTGTCTTAATGATATCTACAGCATATTAAAATTTCATCAAAATCGATTTAGCCGATCAAAAGATAAATTATTTTTGAAATTTTTATTTTTATTTTTTACACCAAAACGGTTCAATATTAAGGGCTAATAATAGACTAAATTGTAAGTGACACTGATATCAATCAAAGGAATAAAATAAGCATGATCCGTGTGGGGACACATATATTCTTCTTATCCGGCTACAGTCTTTAGATATGTTGTCATGGTTTTATTCGATTATTCCGGTTTTTTTATATTTGTGATTCAATTAGATTGTTTATTTTATTCATATTATTAAGAGATTGTTTCATGTTTTAGTATGCTAACTTAAACACGTTAACAAGTTTTTTGATATTTATTTTCTTCTTCCATAGCAATCCGTTCCGAAGAAGACTATAAGTACAGTCGAAACGTTAACCGTGTGTATTGTTTGTTTAGTAAATTGTTTCTATTTTAATTCAATATCTCTCTTTTGGCTCTCGTGATTTGGCCGTTTAAACATGCATAGCTAAAATTATAAACTTAATAAGAATACTATAAGCTAAAATTCTTTTCTCAATAGCTAATATTTATTTAATTATTATTATGCATTTAAATATTAAATTTAAATATCATGCTATACTATGCTAAAGTTAATGTTTTTCTAATGTAGGACTTTTTTCAGATAAAAGAGCAAAACCAGGGCAAAAACAGGGTTTGCTATTTATACATTATCCTTACAAATTTTAATTTTTATTTTTATTAATATTTATTTAATTATATTTGCAATTTTTATATTTATATATAAATATATATATACATTTATATATATATATATATATATATATATATATAAATTGTAAATATAATTAAATAAATATTTATAAATGTAACGTAGCGCATCGTCGATTTGACAACTCGAGACTTGGCAGTCTGCGAGGCTGGCCCGGCTGGCCGGCCGGCTGGCGGAGCGGAGGCACGGACACGCGATACCCGAAATGCGTGGCATCGTGCAGCATCGTGGCAACGTCGCATAGCCGGCGCGTGCCGCAGCATATGGATGTAGCACGGACACGAACCACCAAATACCGACAATATCGAAAAGTAGATGTATACGTAGCACGGACATGAACCAACTTCATCGACAGTATCGAAAAGTGGATGTGACTTGTAGTTCCAATTCCTGAAAGTGGATGTGTGGCGCTACTGTACGGCCTAGCAAAAGCGTCCCAAGAAAATCGCTGTCATTGCGCCTCTCATCCTTCTCTCTGATAATACCTAATTTACCTAAATAGAAATCTTCGAATCTTCCTCCTGACCGATAAGTCTATCGACCTTTAATTTATCTACTAGATCGTTCGAAATACGTGCGCGATATCGAAACTGGCGATACCTGCGCCGCCAGTGTCGAAAAAGTGAAAGGGACATTTTCTCTGATCACGTGATATGGGCATGAGAGACGGTCGACGTAGAAGAAGTATCTTAAAAATAAATTTTCACATTTGGACTTTGCGTCGCAATATCTCCGCTCGTAGGGCACGTAGCGGAATATTATGAGAGAAACCCCCCCCCTATTTGGACCCCAAGCTATCGATCAAGCCTACTTAAAACTTGATCCGTTCACTCATTATATGAGATCTCAACATCTCGGGTACTCGCAACTCGTGCGTTCGCGTAAAAGAGTCACGGTGCGGTCTCGCTTCGCGTGTACTTGGCGCGAGACACTACCGTGTCTCTTGATTTCACTATCACTGTCATCTATCACGCGACGATGGTCACGACTGTCACACTGTCACTATCTATTTTTAGGTTACCGCTGTATTCCAGCATAGATCGGTCTTTCTTAACAGCTTCATGCGTCTGTGATTGAGAAAGAAATCTGATAAGCTCTGTATACCAGCTCAATTGATAATGCAACATATATACGAATATGTATATACAACTTTTATAAAACAATACTCTTTGAAATAATACAAGCGATAATAATTTTTATAATTACCTCTCTATATATCTTAAATGTGCATGAATTTTTCTTCTAACTATATTTGTAATGTCATCAACTTTTCACGCTTGTTGAATATTTGCATCATGTGAGCACCAATAATAGCTGATCCCATCAGATTTTCTCGAACATTACATTCATCGGTATATCTAAAATAAGGCAAATTTTACATAATGCAAAAACAGTAATTATTACTTACATCTGCTTATATATAAAATAGTGAATTATATATAATAAAAAATCCTACTAACCTCGCAAAACACACCACGCGAACACACGTCACATCCACTGATATATATACATGGATTGCCGATAGGCTCTTGGCGATGTACCCAATTGAAAGTCCGCCATTTTACACGTAAAAGGTACGCGCATGCGTGGTGGACTGTGACTGTGTCAGGTGGGTGCGTACAGGTGCGCATAGGTGCGTAGATGTATAAAAAATTTATATTGAATAATTTTGAGATTTGATTGTTTAAACGTTGAGGTAGTTTTAAAAAATTAATCTAATATAGGTGAACGACAATGGAATACCTCGAATCACGACAAGTTGATTGTAATATCGCAACGTAAATAGGAATCTTTGTTCTGAATTAAAAAATCTGAATAAAGCATTATTGTTTTATTAAACAAAATCTTGTAATATTTTGAGCTATTTAATAATTTGTTTCATTAATAATGCTAATTTTTTAAGGATGTTTTATATAGTTAAGCAAAATGTAACGAAGTTGATGAAAATTTAATATCATATTCTGTATACTCTTTCAAAGTTCGGGGTCAAATTTCAAATCGATTCACAATTTAGATAAAAAGTTATCAATTCTTGAAAATCCGTTTTACAAAGGGTTTTACAGAGAAAAGTGTATTATAAACATTAAAAAATGTAACCAATATAATAATATTTTACACACAAGCAGATTATCAACAAACAGAAATATAGCAACAAAATTTGAAACAATTTACAATTTTTTTTTTGAAATTTTTTTTTGAAAAAAATAGTAGTAACAGTTATTTACATTCACTAAATTTACGTCTTTTACATTCTATTAGATGTTTCGTAACTATTTATATACATTTTTTTGTCTTTAGATCTCTGGAGAATTAATATCAGAGTTTTTAATATTTCCTGCATACTTTTGGTTGGGACTGTGCCTATAAAACATCTTTAAATTAATAATTGCAAAAAACGTTACATAAACGTAAGTTTTAGTTAAACTTATTTGAATTTCCCGCTCGGAGGCAAATTGCCGGGTAAGATGGCGGCCGCCCATTTGGGGACGCTATTGAAGTCCTGCCGACAAAGGCGGTCGGCAACAGTGTCACATCACACGATCCACGCGCGAAACTCGCCAAACTCGCCGCGATCTCGATCGACGTCGTCACTTCGATCCTTGCGTGACCGAAATTCGGAATTAAACCATCGTATTTAATGGTGAGAAACAGAGAGAAGAATGAGAGTGGTCACGGCCGCGTGTTAGGTGGTCCCCGTCCACGAGCGCCTCTATGTGCACAAAACGTGCACATTGAACTACGTAGCCATGTCCACGAAAATTTCTGATGGGGTAACGCGTTATGTGCACGCTCTATAGGTTCTGTTCCGTGCTATGTGCACGATCTTTGGTTCTGTTCCGTGCTATGTCCAAAGCGTTGGTAATGCATGATAATGCGGCCGCGGCGGCACGCGCCGGCTATGCGACGTTGCCACGACCATCCACATCCACGATGCCACGCATTTTCGGGTATCGTGTCTCGTGCCTCGCCGACTGCTAAGTCTCGAGTTGGCAAATCGACGATGCGCTACGTCACATTTGTAAATATTTATTTAGTCATATTTACAATTTTTTATATTTATAACTTTTAAATATGCATAATATATATATATATATTATATATATATATATATATATATATATATATATATATATATATACTATATATATATATATATATATATATATATATATATTATGCATATTTAAAAGTTATAAATATAAAAAATTGTAAATATGACTAAATAAATATTTACAAATGTGACGTAGCGCATCGTCGATTTGCCAA
>JASTWP010001747.1:0-60877 GCA_030770255.1 Temnothorax ravouxi | reverse complement strand
TACAGTATATTTTTCGGACTATATATTGCAACATTTTCATATTTTTATCAAAAATAGTAGTGATATAGGTAGTCTTATATTGATATTGATGAAGTTAATACTTTTTCGACTCAGGAAAGAGCTAATATAAATTATTTTTCATTTATACGCCGCTTTCGAGAGAAAGTAAATGTTTACGAAAACAAAATGATATCGTCGAAATCTTTATTCACACAATAGATTAATTTCATAAATAGTATGATATACTATTCTATAAATGACTTACGCTATAATGTGTTATAAATTATTGCAATTGCATAACATAAATATATTGATACAAATTTTATCTATGCAATTGCATTAATAACAATTATAATTATTGATTTATTATACATTTATTCAATTACAACATATCGATATACATTTATTCGATAAAGGACAATTGCCAATCTTGTTCTTCTGATTTTTCTCTTGTCTCTAATCTATAAAAATACGCGAAATCATATAAAATAACATGTAAATATAGCATATGTAATTTTTTAAGCTTTATTTTTTAAGCGTTAAGTCTTTTAATTCTGAATTCTTTATTGACTAGCATTTTCTCAACTGTGGTTGATCTTTGTTTATAGATACATATCTCATAGAATTAACCGCACTATAAATAAAAATATAATTGCATTTGATATAAAATGGACAGAAATTAAAACTGTATAATTACGATTTGTAACTATTATCACTTTTTGAAATATCTTATACACACACACACACACACACACACACACACAATATCCTTTATCTGAAAAGAAAAATAGCCATCATATCAACATGCTTGTCATCAAAACGTCCCAAATCTTTATTTGGACAAAGAATATAAAGCGATATGCACGTTCAAAACTATGTATACAATATCCAATATCACATACGTACTTTTCTATTCTTACAGCTCGAGTGTTCAGATCGTCACCTCAGTTTGGTGTCACTCTCTTCACGTATGAATTGCTGCAAAGACTGTTTGTGGTCGATTTTGGAGGATCGTAAGTATATACTTGATATACTTACTTGAGGAATCGATTAGAATTTATAATTCGTTACTACGGAAATTTAGGCTGGAGATCGATAGCGTGCTTAATTATAGTAATTATACGCTGATACAAACTTCTAAAATCGCAAAATTCGTTTACTAAGGGAAAGGTACCAATACCCGACACTTAAGCATAGGAAATGTACCAATACCTGAACACGTATCTGTGTGTCTGGATACCTTTAAAAAAATATAAATTTATGAAAATAAAAGTTTGGATATTATAACTGAAGTTTCAAACTACAAGAAAAAATACTTTTATCTTTGATTTTAATTCGCGTTATACTTATAAATAATAAAGATGTTCGGATATAGGTACATGTTCGGGTATTGGTATACCTTTCCCTTATTGTAAAATATTTACGTTTTAATTACAAATCTGTAACGATGCTCATGTTATTTACAGCCGACCTACCGGCTCGGAACAAAAGGTGCCTACCATGGGAGTCGCGGATGAAATTCGATCAACGAACCCAGATCATATAGGTGGCTACCAAGTAGCTCTGCCCATCTTCACGGGTATAGAAACCAAGTTCGGTCTTTGTCTACCCAGGTTCCAAGCTGTTATCGGACAGTAACAGTATCATTAGCAGCTATGAGAGAAAACAAGCTTTGTAGAAATCCCTGCCATAAATATGTATAATCTACGAGTACTGAGCGCCGATTGCTTCACTGACTGGGACGCGAACGTGGTGCGTGTGAGCTTTACAAACTACGTAAATCATGACATGAACTTCTGCGCGATTCTGCGTTCCATGGTTCCATCATTTCAACAATCATCTCGGCCATTTCGGTACCATGCAAACCACATGAAATCGACAAGAAGGAATAATCGTCGGTGATACTAATACTTGATGTGTACGACATGTGTAATTATAGATCGATGGAAGAGAAGTACAAAATCCGTCGTTTGCGGTAGTCCCAAGAATTTTCGTGATAACTGAGTCGATGCAGTCAATTGACACAGGAACAAAACCGATGGCATTAAAACTATTTATTTTGATACTATATAAATATGTTTTATTTCAAATTGATGCCATCTGTATATAATTATTTTACAAAGCAGAGAAGAGAGAGAGAGAGAGAGCGAGAGAGAGAGAGAGATGAGAGAGAGAGAGAGAGAGAGAGAGAGAGAGAGTGTGTGTGTGTGTGTGTGTGTGTGAGACGTTATCGACGATTTGTATCGCTAACTTTACACAGTTAAAACGTTTCTGCCGATACGCGTAGATCAACAAATAAATGTGTTAAATCGCGAATGATTAACACCAACGAATACGATGGCCCTGACGTGTACGCACCACCATATATTTATAAAGCTCAGAGTAATAACGAAATTAGGCCTCTACAATTACATTTATTATTTATCCAAATGTCTAGTTATGTGTATTAACTCTTATGGCTGGTGAATAAAAGGCCAATAAATTAGTTTTCTATTACTTGTTCGTTCATATACAACTGCGAAGTAATTGTTGATAGGTAATATTCGTGTGTGTGTGTGTGTGTGTGTGTAATTGTTGATAGGTAATATTCGTGTGTGTGTGTGTGTGTGTGTGTGTGTGTGTGTATGTGTACATATATATCAATAAATTAAAAAAATGACGAAAAGAACAATATATCACTAATTGTTTTGTTTTTTTACCAACATTTATTCATTACAACGGGACATAATGAATTTATGTCCTGCTAAATTAAATGAATAATTTCCTTATTATAGTAATGTGTAAGTTGAACAAGTTCAATTTTTTTATTTATGTAATTAATTGGAATATAAAGCAATTTTTTGTCATATTTTAAAATTTTTAAATTAACGCAGAAATTATAAATTTGATATTATTGCAATTGCGAATTTAATTAAAACGAATTTATTGGTATTTGAACACCAGTTCTACAATTAACGCAAATGAAGAGGAATAGGACGTTAACGCACATAAATTCCTGCAAATTTTTCGATAATGGCAAATAATGACATTATTAAAAATATTAAAATATTAAAATGCATTAAAATGTGTTTCTCTATATTCATGGTTTTTTCTTTTTGCAAAACGATATACGTATATAGAAACTTATTCTAGTTAAAACTATTTTGAGATAAATATCGAAATATAAAAGGTATATTATTCTAAATTTCTCTTATATATTATTTTTTTTTTAATATTTAAATAAAGGCTAATGAAGTTTTCCACTCTCATATAATATCTGGGAAGATAAGAGGATTTATTACATATATATATATGTATAGCAATACCAATTGATATGTTAATTATATTTTTATAAGATGATGCTTTACAATTAATTGAGTTACAATACGAGACGATAAGACGATGAGAAGACATAAACGTAGAAAGACACATTGGTATACATGTATATGAATAACGTCTTAACACTCACTAATATCTCTGTTGTCTTTCCGTATTTTACTTTTGATGTTTTATATGTATATAAAATCAACAAAGGGACTCTTGATAAAGTTTAATTTGCGAACGAATTGTGAATTCAACAACTATTCTTGTCATGTTTGTCTCTACATTGTAAGCGCGAAGATTCTAAGAGATTTTCTTGAAAAATAAACTCTCTTTTTTTTTTCTTTATGTAATAATGTATGTCTGATTACGAGTATTGTTATTGCTTATTATAAATTGCCAGTAACTTCTTCAATGAGTCGTTTTACGAATTTAGCAGTTTATACTTTTGCGGAAAGACTTCCACTTGATGCACTTCTTAATTATGGTACAATGAACATTTTTCCAAATAATTACGAAATTACATGCTTCTACACAAATAATATAGCATTAGACAAAGAATCAAATGGCGTTTCTTCGTCACTGACGGTTTACACTTCGAGATCCACCTTTATTATATTTAAAATAATTATAAAATTTAAATCAAGCTGAAAGACTCGTAGCAGCCAATGGATTAAGTACTCTAGGTAAATATTAGATCGTTACGTATGAAACATTGGATTTTGACAGTTTTGGTTTTATGATACACACTTTTATAAATACTTACCTTTTTTATAATTATAGTAATATTCATATATAGTGATTTATACTAAAAATTGATAGTAGAAGACATAACGAGACTTTCTCTTATGTAAAATTATGCTTCAGCTTTTTATAAAATGTTGGCAAACTTTCAAATCGTATCTTCAAACAGCAGCACTTGTTTATTCTGAGAAATATAAAAGTCGTACTTCAATTATGAAAATAACTGGATATTACCTATGTTTTTGTTTTTTGTTAGAAAGAGTGTATGTGGAAAACCACTTGATGATAATATTGATACTTATTGAATAATCGTGAGAGAACGGAACAGATCATTTTCTTATATATTATAGTATCTAAAAGTAATTTCTTTAAAAATATTACGCATATGCAGAAAACTAATAATATGAAATATGTATAATAGAATGATAAATCAGAAATATTGTTTCGTTGATTTATTATAGCGCAGAGTCACTTCTCGTAATTATTTTGTGTTAAGCATCCCGTAAGCAATTCTCATATTTTTCTTCGCTCTCGCATTGTATCAAATAAATGCGCATAGATTTGTCGAGAGTTATTTGTTTTTGAATAATAAATTATTTATAATAAGGCACTTGAGTCCCTTTGCTCGTTAAAATGTCATCACCGCTGCCGTCCAGCATTTTCATTCAATTCATAATATAATTACACTCGTTTTGGTATATAACAAATAATATTGAAATAATTTCGATAAGATATGAAATACAGTCGACACTTTGTGTTGCGCGCATGTCGTTTAGCAATAGTAAGCATGTCTCTGTATTATTTGTAATATATCAAAAACTGATCTGGCAATATTGCTATTATCAGTGTGACAAAGTATGATAGATAAGCATGACATTGACGAGAGAATGTTTTCACGCAACGGAGATACCTTCGGTTCGATACGAATCGATGCGTGGTTGCTCAATGCGAGTGCTCGAGTGAGTGTTTACTGAGCTTTCAAACTATCTGAATAAAATGTCGAATGCAATCTAGCGAGTAGAAAACATTTTTTTTAAACTTACATCATTTTTGTGTGCGTGATATAATAAAATATACGCTGTATATATTAAATTTTGTATGTCGCTTTTCTTCGGAGTATTAGGTAATTATATTATTAAATTTATATATATATATAATATATAGTAAATTTATATAATATTGTCTTGATCTCTGAAATCAGAAAGCCAATTCCTTGACTCTAGATTGCTTTCAGTTTTTTTTAGAATATTATTTTGATACATAATTTGATATATAATTTAAAATAAAAATCTAAAAAGTTTCTGAAAGTTTCTGAAAGGTTCCTGAAAGTTAAAATTTATTAAATTTCTATCTAAAAAAAGCATGTCACTTTTAATAGTATGTATAATAATTCGATTAGTGACGATTTTGTTCCAATTATTTAATTACTTATAGCATTATAGTTTAGTTTCATAATATCAAATACTTTTACTTTGCCAGTGAGTAGTGAAATTAACAAAACTTTTTTGCTTCGACCGAACTGGCTAATATTTATTTAACAAGCACAACGCGTTTCGACCGAGATTCCGGTCCTTCTCAAGTGCGTACAATAAATTAAAACGTTTGCAAAACATGCACTTCATTATACACAATGTGGCAGCAATGAGTCTACGAACTAAAATACAAAAAAGTAAAATAATAAATTAACAAACTAAAATGACGTACGAAGAGTAAACTCAGGAATAAAATAGCAACGCTTACATGTTTTGTGTGTCAAAGGCGATAAAAGATATGCGAGTCATATTAACAAATGTGAAATTCGGTGGTGCGTTCACAATAGGTGACGACGGACGACTGAGTGAGAAACAAAGGCAGAGGTTACCTGAATTTTATTCCTGAGTTCATTCTTCGTACGTCATTTTAGTTTGTTAATTTATTAATTATTTTACTTTTTTGTATTTTAGTTCGTAGACTCATTGCTGCCACATTGTGTATAATGAAGTGTTTTGGCAAGCGTTTTAATTTATTGTACGCACTTGAGAAGGACCGAAATCTCGGTCGAAACGCGTTGTGCTTGTTAAATAAATATTAGCCAGTTCGGTCGAAGCAAAGGAGTTTTGTTAGTTTAGTTTTATAACTTTTTTACCTAAGCCTAAGGAAATACTTTAAAATGAAACACTTCAGAAATGCTTTGGACGATGGGTAAACTAGGCTGATTTCTGTCTAAAAAGTGTAACGCAAATAAGTTATACATGTAATCTTATGTTTTTTTTTTTATATGGTAGCATTTCTATATCCGTCTAAACCGGGGGAATTAAGTGAACAAAATCGTCACTAATTGAATTATTGTATCTATATAGATACTATTATAAGTGACTTATTTCAACTCCTTTAAAGCGAATTTTGACCACTTTCCCACGGATTTAGACGGATAAAAATGCATATTCACAGCGACTTAAAAAACACAAGATATTACATGCATAACTTTTGTTGTACTTTTCAGGTAGAAATCGGCCTATTTTATCCATCGTTTTTTAGATTGGCTATTCTTACGATAATACGATGCACATTAATAATTTCGAACTTGTCTTTTCATTAAATATATTGAAGAGAATAGCGCTGTATTAAATTTCTTTTAATTCTGCTCTCAACAAGAAATCTGTATCATTTATATTCCCGCTTCTTCTAATTAGCAATCTTTTGCAAATTTTGAATATTTTAAGGTTAACAATTTCGTACCATTTATAAATTGTTTTTAAAACATATAAAAAATATTTCTTTGACAATTTATACATTATAGGCAAACAAACATTATTTTCTTTATCATCAAAGAGTTGTTCGGCCGGACACACGAAACAACTGACAAATCTTTTTGCAAGTTTCGATTATTGTGTACTTATAGTACGGAAAAATATTGTTTTTTGTCCAATCTTAACAATCCATGTTCTATGATCTGTGATCATATCAGACTCTCGACGATACATCGGGAGATGGTAATTAAGCAATTTTGAATTTTAATTCTTGTTACGAAGTATGTATATGCGGTCGTTATATCTTTAATAAACTTATTATTAGATTTTTATCTTATTGCGAATTATAAAGATATACATATAACATATGTGTGTGTGTGTGTGTGTGTGTGTGTGTGTGTGTGCTTACAAATCAAAACCCAACTATTAATAATCCTAAGCTATATTGTGCATATTTAATGTTGCAAATAAGTATTATTTAAAAAATACTGTATTTTACCGGAAATTGCACTTTTTTTTCTCTCGTTGCCTTTTCTCTTTTCTTTCCTTTCTTAAAAGCGGAGCAGAGTAGTATCAAAGAATAGAAATATATTTTTTTTGCGATTTTAATCATTAAATAATATTAAATTATTGTATATTAGACACGAAAAGTGTTCTATTTTATTAATAAAGACGAAAGAGAAGGAATGAGATTAAATGCGAATTCAATGGGAATAGGTCTTTTCATGTGGTATATACTAAAGATGAAAAAAAATTTAGACATTACATTTTTAAAATAAATTAAAAGTAAATGTTTTTACACGATTAATGCAACCATTCAACACAAGAATTAGAAGTTTAACCAGTAATCTTTCCGTTATTTATCTTAATAAATAAGAAATGATTTATCTCATAACATTGATTGCTTTTTGATCTTGACAATAAGTTGTTCCATCATATTTATACGTTCTATATCATAACGCAATCGACTGCATAAAGTTCAATTCCGTTGTTCGGGGACACTGTATTTAATTCTGAACCAGAAAGAAATTAAACAAACAAAATTTAATTAAGTAGAAATGATAGATGAAATGTGTGCGTATACGAGACCCACGGATTTTTTCCGCAATTTAAAATCATTTCTAATTACATTTCAATAAAGATAAATAATCTGAAGACATCTTTGTTTTTCAAATCGGTTTTTGTCTGTTCTGTGTAAGCATCTTTAGACATTTGCATTAAATACGAACTATAGCTTTTAGAGAATCAGATAAGTCGCAAATAATATTAGGCACGAATAATATTTTGTGTATAATTCTTCGCCTTAGCAGAGGCATCTTCTCGATACATTTATTTTAATGAAAAGTGTTCTTGCTTTAAAAACTTTATAAAATATGGGTCCAGAGCATATATCTACGAACAAATCACATAATTTCATTAATGTCTTTTATATATGTAATCCAATATCACACTCTATTTCGCAAATATATGTATCTACTAGTACTTATCGCGTCAACATACACATTGATATCATGCATAGCGGATCAGCTTATTTCTTAATTAATGAAATCTATAATTTAATTACAATCTACGTAACGTAACCGATTATCCAAATCTTACTAACATTAAAAGACTTATTCGTCAGTATTTATTATATCACAGTCCTACGTTTCTAAAAACGATTCATTAACAACGATGGACAAACTGAAGAAGTTAAACATATCTCAAAACTTGCGTTCTTCATAAGTATATTATCTATATTCTTCATATTATCCATATACACATAGAGCTCCCAAATAATAGTAACTTCCACGAGCTGTAATCACATAAAATTCATTAACATGAGCATGCTCCGTCACTAAAGAGTGTACGCGAAATATTTATTTTTCATGTTTTTTTAATAAAAAAATTAAAGATTCTGACTTATAGAAAATTAAAGATAAAATTGTATCTAATTATACAATAGGAAAAATATAATAAGAACATGAGAGATATTCTCCGGAATGAGAAACTTTAAAATGATAATGTTTGTTATTAAAATTACAATTTTTATATATCTTTAAAGAAAAATATATAAAATGTTGAATTGATTATATTATAAGGCATGTTATGATACTAACAACATAATCCAGCGTATCTATTGCTGTAGGACATGCCATAATTGCCGCATGCAGGTTGGCCTAATTTGTAAGGTTGAAAGCCGAGTACATTTCCACTGAAATGACGTAAAGCCATGTTAAATGATGATTTTTGTATCACATGATTTCTCCCGTGTATTTAGATTCTTCGATATGTTTAAAAATTATAATTAACTTTCAAAACATTAAAATTTATTATCTACAATATATAATTCATTATCCTACAACGTTGTAGAGAGAGAGAGAGAGAGAGAGAGAGAGAGAGAGAGAGAGAGAGAGAGAGAGAGAGAGAGAGAGAGAGAGAGAGAGAGAGAGAGAGAGAGAGAGAGAGAGAGAGAGAGAGAGAGAGAGAGAGAGAGAGAGAGAGAGAGAGAGAGAGAGAGAGAGAGAGAGAGAGAGAGAGAGAGAGAGCGAGCTGATTGACAATATAATTAAAAAATTCAGTTTAAATATAATTAATAAAAATAATTAGAGATTATTATACTACTTTCAATCTAAAAATGGAAGTTTATGGGAATTATAAATTATTAAATCTTAGATGTTAATTCGAGAATGTTTATCAGTGGAAACGTGTATGTATCTCTGAAACGCTTGCACAAAATCAAAACTTGGAAATATTAATTGTATGATACTTAAAATTTCTATAATGCTATCGAAATAAAAACTCTAAATATCATTAACCGTTTTTCTGTCAAAACTATTTTTTTTTTTATTATACTTTTGACGGATTATACATTTGACGCGCGCGCGCACGCGGTTTCTCTTTACTACAATTTATTTCTAAGTGCTGGTCTACAACCTTGCTTTAAAGAGTATTTAAGCTCGAAGCCGTAAGAAATTGACTAATCACAGTGGAATATGAGGAAAATACTCGACTGTGATTGGTCAATTTCTTACGGCTTAGAACTTAAATACCCTCTAAAGCAAGGTTGTAAACCAGCACTAATGAATGTGTTAAAATCAATGACACGTACGTTTTTAAGACAAATGGAATTACACAATACATAGAAACGTTATTCGTATTAATAAAGAAAATTGTTTTGGAATTATAAAAGAGTCCTTGAAAAAGTATCGTATCTCCTCGAATTAAAATCTAGTTCTGTAATACTATACTCGACGCAATTACTTGCAATTTCACACTTTAATACCAAAAAAACGCAAAATATAGAAAGAAGTAACGGTATTTTAAGGTATAGAATTCTTACCTCGGGCCATAGTTGCACACGTAATTTTTGGTGTAACCGCGAGCCGGATCATAGTAGAAAGAATATCCGCATCCTAACAAAAAAGTGTCGCCCCATACCAACTGGAATTAATCCAAAATATTTTCTGCAATAATATTTCAAGATCCACAAATTGCTTGCGTGTAAGCATGAAGCAAAAGTGAGTGGAAACGATTATACTTTGAATACTTTACAGACTTTATATAAGATCTTCCAAGTATCAAAAATACCGAAAACGCCATTTTTCTTCCATCACATATTGATAATATTTTCCTTCACTCTTCTCTTAATTTCGAATTTTTCCTTAACATAAAGATAAAAGTCTTAATAGAGATTTTAAGATATAAGGAATCAAAAAAAAATTTTTAATCGACAATTTTTACGTAGACAGAATCTAGAATGCAAATATGTGATTACATGTAAATATTATTTTTCTTTAAGTATAAATTAATTAAAGTTCGACTTGAGCATCTTCTATGTTATGCGCCTTTTCAATAGTATGAGAAATATTAATAAAGAGCAAAGAAAAGCAGCTTAAACAGTCCTTTCGTAGATCGTGATTTTATGAAAACTCATAAAACGACAACAAGTTTGTAAAATAAGAATTAATTCGGAGGTTGCCGGCGATCGAGGCTATAAATCGCGAATTTTTCGGACTTATTTTGAAACTGACCTATACAAATGAAACCGAACAAATCTCTAAAATTATATTTTAGCATTTAACGAAGAAAAGAGAGAGAAAGAGTTGTTCGCTCATACAATATTTTTTTTCCATTGATGCAAAAAAATGTTTAACAGACTTTATCATTATATTGGACAGCAGAAAAGTTTGAAACCAAAACATTTTTATTTGATGCTGAAAGCAATTTTGTTCTGAATATGCAAACTGTAATAAAAGAAATTGATTCTCATTTCATCATGAAAACAGCGACTGTCTTAATGCAAAAATACACGTTTGTCGAAAGTAGATTTTTCTACTTGCCCTACAAAGTCTCCCGACGAACAAATCGAATAATGAATTAATTATGACAACATAGTCTCGTGTTGCTTTCGTATCGCATATGCAGTAAGAAATGCGATTTTGTGATGTATATACTAAATTAACAAAGTTTTTCTTTCTTTCCGTATAGATTTTCTTTACATATTGTTTAAAATACGACTCGGATCATTAGGTTAAATCCTACGCAACGAAAAGCTCTGAGCTAACAGTTATGTAACTCTTGTATCTTTCGAAACTTACAAACATAGTTTCTATTACAGACCTGTGTGTAGTGTCCGGTGATTTTGCTATAACCGGAATGATAGTATTGTACCTCGTTGAACCAGCCAGAAATTTGTCGTCTCCAATTTGGCTCACCGTCGTAAGGTCCTGGAGGCCTGGTCGTCCATGAGCGAGCAATGTTCTGTCCTACTGCAAACCTACCTACAAATCACGATCGTTTTGATCAAAGTGATTACATATATGAGAAATGCGAACAACAGAAGGAAAGTGCATTAATTGAGGAATAATGACAAAACATATTTAGTATAGAGCTTCCAAATACAATTCTTGCTAAATGTTGCTTTCTCATATAGAGGAAGCTTTGTTTTCGTAAATTCGTATATGAACCTTTGATTGCGTATAAAGTTGGCTCTAATCAATCAAATTTAAAAGAATTATATATAAAATAGGGGTAGAAGAAACCAAAGAAAAGATTGTTTTTTGAGTTTTTAATGTCAATATGTTCAGAGTGTTTTAAAACGTCGAAATATTGCATTAAACAATATTAATGCGTTCGAAGCCGTGAGAATATTGATTGGATTTTGTCTAACTAAAGGCACTTAATGTCTAAACAATTAAAACATTTTAAATAAAAAAAAAACACTTTATATTTTATTCTCTTTACTAATTTAACAAATTAACTAATAAACTAAATACATCTCACTTTTATAAACAAACGTATGATCTTAATACGTTCTATACACATATATCTATAAACGTTTAATATTTTATTTTATTTTATTAATTAAATAATAAAATTACGTTTGCCTAGTATATAACATAAAAAATGAATTGTAATATTCTTATTATTTCTAATTGTGGCTTTACCACTTTGTTTGCAAATGTCACTATGAAAATTTAATTATCGCAACGATGACAAAGATATGCAAAAAAGACAAAAAAGGAAATTTCTACAGCGCTATTCTTCTTTGGCATTCTAAAAATATTATAATATTATGTTATTTTAGAGGCGCATTAAGAGCATAATTATTATGCAAATATGAAAAAGCAATATATATAAACAAATGTCCTGACTGACTGACTGACAGAGACTCATCAACGCCCAGCCCAAACCCCTAAAGCTAGAAATATGAAATTCGGGGAGTATATTCCTTTCATGACGTAAGCTAACGGGATGAAAAGAGTTAAAATGTGTTTTCACGAATTCCTCAATATCTCTTAAGCCCCCGATGAGATATCGATTTTGGTTACAAAGGATTTTACTTATACAAGGGATTATACCCATACAAATGCTTAAAAACATAATTCATGATTTTGCCCTAAAGGGACAAATCTAGATTCGGGGGTGAATTATAGAATCCTTCGCATACCGTAGCGAAGCACAGGGTATCAAGCTATATATAGTTACTAATAAAGTTTTACTTACGGACATTTCTTAGACTGTCGTGTGACTCGGCGCAATGATCCGCCCATCTTTGTGCTATCGCGGCAAGTTCATCATCCCATATCTACAACAACAATAAATAAATAAATAAATAAATATTCTATTACAGTTCACACATGTCACATTAGAAGTAACTGCACGTTTTCTTTACATTACCTTTTTAGTTATGCATGTTATCTTTCAATTAGTAGTACTCCATCCTCATGAATCGTTACAGAGAACATATCTTTTGCCTTTGAAAAAATCGACTTTTTAAGAAATGAGGCAAAACACATCAACTTACCATCTCCATCATATTCGCCGCACCTGGTTGACCATGTATCTGTCCCAATGCCACTAGTTGCCTCAATCGATTGTGTTCGTCCAAGATAATCTGTTTTTCCTCACACGATATACCACCGGACCCTGTAAAGTGTAAGACGATAGGTATATATACCTATGTGTTCTCAGCTGGTACTCTTCGAACAAATATATTTCTCTCTGTATCGCCACTATCGCTCACCATTGAAGAAGCGTATAACATGGTCACTCTTCCAACAACGTACATATATATATATATCGATCGTATATAAAAAAAATATACGGGATGTATTATACGAATAATATATTTAATTAGGTACGTATTTGTTTTCTTTAGCAGCACAACAATTAAGAGGAGTAAGATACCAGGAAATTTATATTGAAAGTACACGGGGGAGGGAGAGGAAAAAGGAGAGAGAGGTATTGTCGGTTTTAGTAAATAACGTTAACCTAGCTCCTGATATTAGTAATCATTTCTAATATATTATTCTAACAAACGCTGCTGTAAAAAATAATAATAATCATAACAATGTCCAATAATTAATAGATTGCAATAATAACATGTATTTTAATTAATTAATAAAATATCCGAGGGTATTAAAAGCAATCTATTTCATCTATATATTTAATTTCTTTTTAATTAAATTTATTAAATTTAAATTTACTTGATTTTTGTATTTAACTCTATTACTTTTGTTGATTCATATACGCAGTTTTTAAACTAGCTCCTCCATTATTTCCCATTTTTATAAAAGGAAATATGAACTTCAGATTGATAAAAAACTGTAAGTACAAGCCTACTTTTTTCAATTGACGTACGTATAATGTATTTTTTAAAATGTTTACTGTACCTACTGTATAAAATATTGTCAATTTATTAAACTAGACCAAACTAAAAATCTGAAAAATTAATTAGATTAATTAATAATAATAAAGAAATGCTCCGCATTATTTTGTAATAGTAAAAACACAAATGTCACATATGCAATAATTATTTTATGGTTATCTATTAAATAATTAACTTTTTCACAATTATATGATAATAAATAATTTAATTAAACATTAAGAAATATATGAATTGGCGATGCATTTATACCTCACGATTACACGTATTTATATTTAATACTTAATAGCAGAATTTTTTAGATTAGATAGCCGCGCACTGCACTATTTCTAATTACAAAGATTGAATGAAGAAGATAGACCGCACAAGTAATTTGATTTCACTTTTATCTTAAACAGTTTTTCGTCGTACCAGAACTATTTGCTCCTCTTGGATTTTTCCTTGATATGCCGTAATCTTTTCTCACTGTTCTGTTCTTCACAGCAAGCTGCAGATTGTGCAACTATCCGAAAAACTTTCTATGGAAGTTGGTTTAGCGATGTTCCCCTTGTCTTTCAGTTGGTGCGTCGAGAGAACTCCCGTTTCGTAAGTTTAATTTCTTATTGGGACGGCGAACTGATGGCGTCCCTTTTATTCACTTTATTTCAACGTCGACTCGGACTAGTAATTCCTAACGATCTATAATTAGGAAGAAGTTGTGAGGCTTTAAAAGTTTTTTTCTGAAAGAGATGCATCTTCGGGTATCCATCGAATTCGCTTGCGATTGTTCACAAATTATGCATTTTGTCATTCCTATTTTTATAATAAAACGTTGAACGTTAGACGTATTTGTTTGATTTGACATATGGGCAAAACACATAAGTATACATAGGTTTTTAATATTTTTTATATACATATGTGGGGCATTATTTATGAAGTGATCCACCCCAAATTTTCAAAGTTTTCCGATTATGCTAAAATTTGCACAAATTGTAGTCCTATCAGAACTAAAATCATTGCCCAAATTTGTTTACCCCTGTCCAACGGGTTGTCTACTTACAGGGGCTTGGATTTTTATCATTTAGGCCGTCGCGGCGTCGCGTCGAACTTCAAACGCCGATAAATGCCAGTAAACTACTCCGATTTTAAAAAAACAAGGTGTGATTTTGAAAGGTCTTTTTATGCCCTTTAATGCTATAAAATCAATTTTTTACATTGTTTTTTTTTTCGCTTTTATTTTAGGAAAAACGTCATTCCTCAGCTGTAGAGTATCCCTGAGCGGTCTTCATGATTCTTTCTGGATCCAAAGACAGCTTAATGAGGTAAATGGACGCTATCGGGTTTACTCCTCATTGAGTTCGCTCGTTGTAGATATATCGCAGTGCATCCAAGAGTTAAGAGATTCACATTACACTCGAGCATACTTTTAAAAAAAATATAAGAGGAATATATAAGATTTTGCCCATTAATTTGCCAATTAATACATCTTTTCAGGAAGCAATGAATTAATATACAAGTGTAGTATTATTTCGCAGCTTTCATGCATTAATTTTGTCGGTAAATTATTAAATTAAGAACCTCCACACTTTACAGTTATGTAACGCGCGATAGATCCTGAACTATTCCCAAACCTGGTTATCATCATTAAAACATGGAGATTTCTCGTAAATACATATATATATATATATATATATGGGATGTTCCATGTCAACCGGGACAGGGCCGTCTCCAAAATTCTATTGAACCGATTAAAATGGTTAAGGGCTTAAAATCTTTGTTTTTGTGTGCTTTATCAAGTACAGTGTGGTACTTTTTAAAATTCAATATGGCGATCAAAATATGGCGCTTTATATGAGTTGAAAACACAAATTATATGATTAAATTCTTGTTTTTAATGAAAAAAAGAGGATACATAGCTTGTGAGTAGATAGCACTAAGATTTGGATGTTTCTAAAAATAAAAAAAATGGCGGATTTAATATGGCGAACCAAATTCGTAAATAGTTTCTTGATCAAGCTGAAATTTGTCACTCGGTGGTTTTTAGGGTCGTTGATCACGAATATGACCTCAGATTTTCAAAATTCAAAATGTCGGATTTAATATAACGGACCAAATTCGTAAAAAGTTTTTTGATCAAGCTGAAATTTGTAACTCGGGCGTTTTCGGGGTCGCTGATCACGAATATGACCTCAGATTTTTAAAATTCAAAATGGCGGATTTAATATGGCGGACAAAAAACAAAACTTTTGCCAAAATTTATGAAACTCAATATTTGGAGGTTTTTGGGGGCGCTGATTACAAATCCGTGTATAATTTTTTAAAATTTAAAATGGCGGATCAAAAATACGGTAGATAAAAAACAAAATTGTTGACGAAATATGTTAAACTTAGTATTTGGAAAGCTCTCTGCGTTAACCCTTTGCGGCACAGCAGGATAGATTCTATCCCACCTATATTACCACCATTTTTTCTGTTTTTAAGCCAGTTTTTAATCGATTTTTTCGGACAAAATTTATGAAACTCAATATTTAAAGGTTTTTGGGGGCGCTGATTACGAATCCGTGTATTCACCAATTGCGTGTAATTTTAGATTCTTTGACATGTTACGATATTGAAATTACAAAAAAACCCGAAAAAATTTATTAAAAACTGGCTTAAAAATAAACGGAAAAAATGGTGGTAATCTAGGTGGGATAGATTCTATCCCGCAGTGCCGCAAAAGGTTAACCCAGAGAGCTTTCCAAATACTAAGTTTCACATATTTCGTCAACAATTTTGTTTTTTATCTAACATATTTAATCCGCCATTTTGAATTTTAAAAAATCATACACGGATTTGTAATCAGCGCCCCCAAAAACCTCCAAATATTGAGTTTCATAAATTTTGGCAAAAGTTTTGTTTTTTGTCCGCCATATTAAATCCGCCATTTTGAATTTTAAAAATCTGAGGTCATATTTGTAATCAGCGACCCCGAAAACCCCCAAGTGACAAATTTCAGCTTAATCAAGAAACTTTTTACGAATTTGGTCCGTTATATTAAATCCGACATTTTGAATTTTGAAAATCTGAGGTCATATTCGTGATCAGCGACCCTAAAAACCACCGAGTGACAAATTTCAGCTTGATCAAGAAACTATTTACGAATTTGGTTCGCCATATTGGATCCGCCATTTTTTTTATTTTTAGAAACATCCAAATCTTAGTGCTATCTACTCACAAGCTATGTATCCTCTTTTTTTTCATTAAAAACAACAATTTAATCATATAATTTGTGTTTTCAACTCATATAAAGCGCCATATTTTGATCGCCATATTGAATTTTAAAAAGTACCACACTGTACTTGATAAAGCACACAAAAACAAAGATTTTAAGCCCTTAACCATTTTAATCGGTTCAATAGAATTTTGGAGACGGCCCTGTCCCGGTTGACATGGAACGTCCCATATATATATATGTATACATATATATATGTGAGTGTTGTACTCGAGGCACTTTTGATAATGATCGGCGATTTGAATTTACGGCAGTCGTCGAGTTCTATTTTTTAAACAAAAATATCCTGCCGAATACAAATGTCAAATAATTTCTGCACACGAAAAAATGCCTATACTAATTTATTCTTCAAATTTATTTCTATCTTGATCGAATGGATCAGGTTTTCTGTCCGTTGATCACATCACGCGCGTATCTATTTAAAAATTCACCGGGCTAGTGTTACTGACGAATAATCACAAATTCATCTATAATTCTATAATATATATTTCGACTTGGTTTCTTTTTAGCTTAATATTACTGTTTTAATTTATTCCGATAAGCGCGAATCAAAATTAATTATTTCTGAACGTTATTACAGAGACGGATTGACGAAAAGACGTTTAAAAATATAAATTGCATTAATTAAAAAAAAAGATGCTATAAATGTAATTGCATTAAATATATATAATAATTATATTATTTAAAAAGAAAAAAAATAACGTATGATAAACAACATTTCATGAATTTCTTTTTATGTTTCTCTCCGTTGTCTCATCTCTCTCTCTCTCTCTCTCTTTCTCTCATTAAAAATTTGTTAAAGATTAATATAAAAAGCGGATATGTAAAAAATGTAAAAATATTAAAATAGCATAAAAAATAAAACTATTGTAGCATATATCTATATTGAGAGATTGTCGTAAATTTTTATCGCGAAGCACCTCTTTCGCGGTTGTATATTTGTTCTAATGATGAATTCTGATTTATATATTTACTCTTAAGACTAGTATCCTGTTTTTGACAGTTAGATTAAAACAGTAATGAGCAGAAAAGAGATTATTTAAGAACACGAAACAACACTGTTGGCGACAATCGAGTTCCCTTTTCGGTGCACGCCAATTAATCATCATTGGAAACAACGCGACACGACGCGCCGTGTATCATTCGCTCGTTTAGCATTCATTGAAAAGGCGAAACAAACGACATCGACTCGAATAACATCCGTATTTGGTTGATGGCCGACTCGCTATGACTGGGAACATCAGTTTCTTTTTGTGCCGGAAATGAGATGGGCTTGGTACCGAGCGTAACGATGCAATTTGGCCAACAGCTGCTAACTCCATTCTATCGTGAAGCTCGTAGTTAAATGAATTTCGTGGGAAAGAACTTGTGTTATACTAAATAAATAGCTCTTGATCGACTAATTCTGCTTAGACTACAATTTCTCTGCTTGGTCGCCTTTGTGCAATCATTTTCTTCTTTCGATAATAAATATACCAAGATCCGATATTGGATTATTAACTTTACAATAACACTTAATTTTTTTAATATTAAGATAAAATATACTGTATCTATCTCTTCCTTTCTTTCTTTCTCTTCCTTTAGCTCGCGCTTAGATTTAGATTTACGGGATGAAAAGCGAATTTTTTTTTTTACTTTCTTTTATTAAAGCGATGATGTATCATCGCTTAAGACGTGTTTATATTCGTGTTTCATAAATACTGCTCGCGCGAGTTTTATATACTGAATTATTCAATTCGATCGTTGTTCTTATATTCGTAATAACATATTAAATTTATAATTTTAAAATACATACGCACATATGTATTAAATACATGACATACTTTACGTAACAAATCAATAAATATAATGAAAAAAATGCATAAAAATTTTCAACTGTGGAAGGAAAAAGTAAATAATAATTATAAACTATTATATATGTATACTAAATATGTATACACAAATTCTTTGCAAACTAAATCTGTTATGACATTAAGAAATGATAATTTTCTGCTAACGTTTTAGTTTTATAGAAATTATTAAAAATTTAGCTGTTCTTAATAATAAACATTGTAATTTGCTGAATAAATCGATAAATCAATATATTATTAAGTCTCTCTTGAATGACAACAGACTTAATTTATCTATCATGATCAGTATATTCCCCCAAAGCATGGTCAACAAAAAATTAATAAAATCTACTTTTTTTCAGCAACTTTAGAAAAGAAAGAATTTTTCTTTAATCAAACTTTAAAGATATAAACTATGATAAAACATTATTTATCATACAATTACAATTTTTTATCTTTATTTTAATGGAACTTTTGAAGCTTGGTTACCAAACAATAAAATTTGAAAAATTTTGATAAATAATAATCTCTTCCCTTCCCTCCCTCCCTTCCACTCCACTCTCTCTTTCTCCTTTTCTCGACATTTTCATGAAAGAGAAATTGACTGAAATTACGGTATATTCGTTGAAAATAAAGCGTGAAGCGCTCTTTTACTAATGTGCTATTCGCCAATTGACGTGAAACACTTTGTATCAAGTCCAATTTATCAACATCAAAAAGTTGTTCAGACATCATATACTCACTCAGCATAGTCTTTCCGATGCACGACGTTTGGCAATGATTCACCAGCAGACATGTGACAATCATTAGGAAAAGGCCGGCGTTTCTCTCGGCAAGCGTCATAGTGACAGACAAAGGATTCCACCAGCTTCAAAATACGAAACAGATTCTGGAGACGAACACAGAAAGACTTGATTAGGACGCAACCTCGTAGTGATCTTGGCAATCAAGATTTGGTCTCCTTTAAATCTCGACGACAATCAAGAAGTGGAGCAAGCTGGCGCAAGGATTTAAGTGAAACAAGCACGACTCCAAGTCGTTCACTTCGGCACGTGTTGGACCAATCGGTCGATTAAATCGGCCAATTTACGACCGTCCGGAGATATCGACGTATAGGAAGTCGGAACCGTCCGCAAACCGGTCGGTGGAACGATCCAAACTAATAGCCAGCCACGTCGGTTCCTCGTGACTTTATATATCGTGCCACCTGTGCCATAGTATGTCCATGTAATTGTTAATGAACCAGGCGTTGCAGTGGGGAGTGCTGCTCAATACGCGGGAACAGGGTAACTTTGATTTAGTACATATACGCTCAAGGTTGAAGGTTGAATGAGGACTCGGTAATTCGAAAAACTGCCCACTACAGTCGATAGATTTAATTGCAATCGTTTCATTTAAAATCCATAAAGCAGACCGCGTTTTTTTTGCGCCGAATACTGTCGTTGGCTGTTCTCGATTGGGCTTTCAAAATAAATGGAAAATTTGAATTTTCGTTAAATTTAATACAAACTTGAAACAAAAGCGTGTAACGTATAACATATTCCGATAATATCCTGGCAATATTTTGCCGAGGTACATTTTTCAATATGCGATATGCGAGACACTCTTCTTTATAGAGTATATAATATATTGTATTTGATAATCAAAATATTAAATATGTATGTATATATTTAATATTAAATATTAGATATGTATATATTAAGTAAAACTCACAAAGTGACTCTCAATGTTTTAGCATAAATTACTGTACAACTTTGATTATCGATTTTTGAACGTCAGATTCAATTCGTTCTTCATCGACTTACTCCTTTCGTGACTTTTTGTCGTGCGCTTTTGCAACAATGGATCGAAATCCCTGCAAAGTTCCAAAAAAGTTAATAGAAATTTCTCTAAAACTTAACTTATAGTCGTCTATTGTTCGTCTAACCAGCTAACTTGTTTTAATTAAAGAGAGATATGTTTAAAACAACCTGATCAAAACTGAAAAATTTATTGTAGAAGGAGCGAGAGAGAGAGAAAGAGAGAGAGAGGAAGGGCATTACAAATAATTTAAAATTAGTCAAATTTATGATCTAGAGAGCACGTGCCGAGTAATGAGAATCTATTACTAATCTTTTCATCTATAAAAGAGGCATTTACAGTTCCTGGCCATATTATATTTATATTACGATACCGTCTATTGATTATTATTGTTATAATTCATCGAATTGTGTCAAGAAACTATTGTTCTATAGAAGAATAGAAGATAGTCATTTGTTTATAATGTATTTGAAAATGTGCGTGCAGGGAACGGGTAAAAAGAGAAGAAACAAAGGAAGTGGTTACCACAAAAACACAGCTGTTTGATAAAATTATTTATGTCTGGAATCATCACCCACAGATGCAAGAGACATATACAAACATTAATAATATGCTAAAATGAATCGAAACTTTAAAATAACCGCGCGTTAAAGGCGGCTTGACTAAATATTAAAAATATATGTATTTTTTCACTGCCTAAATATCCTAAATAATTGACAAAAATAATTAAATACATGATTATTGCTATTAAATCTGTATTATATCTTTTTTGTACAGTGTGCTCTCTCTCTCTCTCTCTCTCTCTCTCTCTCTCTCTCTCTGTGTGTGTGTGTCCTCGGCGACATTATAACTCCAATATTTTCATTTCGGCAATTTATTTCCAGTCACTCTTTTCTTTTAAACAGGTTTAGGCTCGCACGAATAACAGCTGTTGTGAGCTTCAAGTTTAGCTCTTATTTATTTTTCCGCTCGATTTCTAGGAATAGCCATATCCGGTAATTTTGTATATATCTATCTGAGCATAAGACGTTCGCCGAGTAAAATCGCAAAAAAATTCGGACGATATTATTTTATTTTCGCAATCATGAATTAGCCGCTTCTGATAGAATTTCACTCACACTCTCACATGTGCAATTGGCCGTCTGTCGCGAATTACTACTTTCTGTTTTCTTATTCTCTTTTTAATAAAAGACGACACATGCGACATACCGCAAAGGTATCGCATCATATAATAAAAAAATCTTTTCTGTATGTACATGCGACACCCGCAATGCAGAAATGTCAATCAAATAACTGATTTCAAAATTAATTGTAATTTAACAGAATTTTATTTTTTAAAATTTAGAAAGAATTATTAAAGCATATGAATTGGAACATTGCATGACTCTTATTTTTTGGAATTTATAAAGAAATGATTATAAAAGTATATGGATTGGAACATTTCATGACTCTCTTTCCCCATGCGCGCACGTGTATGTGTGTGTGTGTGTATGTGTGTGTGTAATTGCGATGACTTTTTCAGTCACATTTAATAAGATAAAGATAAGAAAATGTTTTGCAGAAACGTGCTTTCATATTTAGCCTAAATTTCGATGAGGACACATTTGAGGTTTATACGATATGCGAGCCAGTTCTATATAATTCGCAAAATTTGAATAATTATTCGCTGCTGGCGTCGTTGTTTATCTATCTTCGGAATCAAAAAGAAGATGTAGTGAATGAACGCCTGGTGTCTCTTTAATGCGCGGATAAAACCTTTTTTTCTCCTTGCTGAGCGTTTCCTAAGTTTTACAGCTACTTAGCATATTTAGAGTCTCATAAAAAACGTCTCTCTCTCGTTCTGTGATAACTTGCTCGGAGGTCACCTGGAATCACGTTTTTCGCCTAATGAACAACGTTTAACCAGCGAGCCGACCGGTTCAATCAATTAATCAGGTTGTGATTTGTCGTATGAGACCAGACAGCCAGGCACCAAAGACCGTAGTTTCCTCCAGTAAGATATATAAGGTGTCTCAGTTGCCCTGTACGTTGCCCTGTATTATTCCTGTAAAGGCATTTCCTTTTTATCCGTAATTAGTAGAAAAATTTTGCACGCGTGTCCTTGCGTGTAATATATTTTATATAAGATGTCTCATAATTGTTTAACTAATAAAACTTTGATTTGACGTTTATTAATTAAAAAAATATTGATAATTGATAATTTAATTTAATTTTTAATATTATTAACATTAAATTAATCATTGAATTGTCTCAATCAGAAAAATCTGCAAACTTTACTTAAAAATCTGCATTAAACTCGCAATTTCTTTTTAAAATACACAATTCTTTTGAAACTTCTGCCTTTTCTTTGATTTATTACATTGCACACGTATGCACGCATAATGAGTCAAAGAAAAGGGGAGAGCAAGACGAATGCAACATCGTTATATTCATTCGGGTCCCGCCAATAAATATTCCTGCTTGTGGCCAAGTAATCGCAGCATGTTAAACGAGTGAATCCAATACGTGCTGGATGCAAACATGCGACTCTCATATCCGTCGAGTTTCCCTAGACAGTCGCTCAAATGCGAAAATGCAATCGGTCGATCTGCGATTCAAAGCAGTGCAAATTAAAGTTGTGCGCTACAGGTGCAGTGCATCCTTCAAAGATAGGAACGTAATATCGGATCAGATAGGATCGGATCGGTGTAAGGAGCGGGAAAGGATTGAGAATCAAATGTGCCAAGGTGGCAGGTCAACGTCATCCTTTTTCTTTTCCATCCTAGCGAACATCGCCGAGAGTTATCCGCTAAAAAAGAGGAAGTGCGCCTCGAGATGAGAAGAACCAAGAAAAGAGAAAAAACCTGAATCTCTTGAATCAGTTCTCAGAGCGACAATTTCAAAACTCGATAAGATTTCTTTATTAAGGACCTTATTCTTAACAAGTCTATTTACTGATGTTTATATAATAATTGACGAAACTTGCCACGAGATAATGATCTCTTTCGTCCATTTGCCTTTTTGAATAACGGGTCAGAAAAAAATTGTAACATAAACTCGGGATATATGTGATTGTGTCTTGAAATACCGATATATAATTCTAGACCGTAATAATCTTCGTAGATGTTAGTTATTTATTATAACTACATTAATTTATTTTATACAGATCATTTTTTCTTTACATAATAATTACATATAACGGTATAACATCTATTATATTTTTACGTTTATACTTAACAACACTTAATGCACAGTAAGTATACGTTTCTCTTTCTCTCTCTCTCTCTCTCTCTCTCTCTCTCTCTCTCTGTCATTCGCTCACTCACTTACTCACTCACTCACTCACTCATTCCCACGTTTTTGTCCTCACCACTTTGTTTCGTTTTTTTTACAAAGTAAAAGTGGTTTCGTTTCGTATATATGTATGTGTATATATAAGGTGAATTACGCAATATGGACGTGTAATAACTTCTCATAAAGAAACTGACCCATTTGAATTGCGGGTAATTCGATCCGTGTATACATATAAAACATATACATGTACGGATGATCAAATTTGCGTAGAATACCAATGTATTCTTTAACACTAGAACAACCAATACCGTCAAAATAACGGACTAAAAATTTTTTGGCTAAAAATAGCCAAATGTTATCGATTATAAAATAGAGTTTTTCTCGTTAAAATTTTTTTGTTTTAATTACAGAAATCATTAAGATGCTTTCCATTAACCATTCTAATTTCAAAGTTCTGTATGTGTATATATATAGAATGTCTACACATACCACAATAATGCTGGTTGTTCTAAGTTCTAATATTAAAAGAAACAAAAATCTACTAGCAGGATTCATCGATACGATCGATAGTCAAATATTTTTTCAAACATAACAGTCTAATTTCTCAATCATTTTCTCTTTATATTTTCTAGAATTTGGATAAGATTTTAGATTAAATGTAAGAGGATATGATGCATCCTGCTGTAACATCTATCGTCTGTTAGACCGTTTTAAATGGTATAAATGACATTATTATTATTATTATCGCCATACATAATATTAACTATTAACATCTCTCTCTTGTTCTCTTAATTTTATCTATTATTAATATAATGCATATTCAATATGTAAAGAATACGCTCTCGCGAAACATACGATATGCGCATTGGAAATACATAAAACTCTTTCGATATGATATGATATATATATATATATATATATATATATATATATATGATATATTATATATTATATATTATATATGATATATATATGATATATTATATATATATATATATATATATATATATATATATATATATATATATATATAATATATCATACATCATATATCATATATATGTATATGATGTACGATATATGATACGTAGTGTTTTGTTATATACTTATATATTTTTTGTACACACACGCTCGCGCGCATGTGTGTGTGTGTGTGTGTGTGTGTGTGTATGTACCATTAGAATGTTTTAATAAAAGATAAGTAAAAGAAATTATATGTTTTTTTTATATATTTGTATTGTTACATAGAAAATTTTATGAATATAGACTCAACAAATATTTACTCGTGGAAAAATGGGTGTCAGTGCAGTATAGAGGTATGTTTTTGTATTTAATATCTAAAAACTCGATGAACATAAGAAAAGTTTAAACGTTCTCCTGGAGGATCGATGCAAACAAGCCACTCATTTTCTCGAATAAATCGTGTTTCATCGATTCTTTCGCGTTCGCTCCTTTAATTACCCGCTTAAGTAGCCTACTCCTAGATCAGACTGCTTCATCGAAATTGGACTCGTGGAAAACTCTTTGCAAACGAATTGCTCGGAGTCCTGCAAAACTTTTATCACTCATAGATATTTTTTTACAATAGCACTTTATTAGAAAATTACGCGCAATTATGAATACAATATAATATGAAGATAATAATACTAAGAAAGAATATTATATACGTAGTGTTTTGTTATATGTATAATTAAAAAAAAATTATTTTACTATGTTAAAAAATTCTAATGTATAATTAATTTAAAAAAAATAGTTATAATTTTATGATAAGATACGCGAAGTGAAACATTAATTTTACCTTTGTTTGTAACTTTAGATATTTGATTTTGTTAATTGCGTAACGTGCAAAAACAAATTTTTTAAGAGTATTACGATAAATTTAATGGTTAATTAACGATCATTATAATGTGTACAACAATGTATAAAAGTGTTAAAAATTATTTTAACCGACAATAATTTTTCAAAAATAATAATAATTTGTCATAGTCCCGTTATAAGGTTATAATTTAAAAAAATAAGCATAGATAGTAATTTTATATATCTAATATAGTATCTGAGAATAAAAGATTTTTATGCGCCTTTAACTGTCTTACAAGATGTATGTACGTATCATGTCGTATATTAATACAGACAGGAGAATTATGTTTTTTGCTAAACTAAGATATCGTCAACAAAATATCACTAAAAAATAATAACTCTTTTATTATAAAATATTCTTTAAGTTCAAACTTGCTATTAAATATTATCGATAATACAATTTATAATTTATAAAAAATCTTTTAACGTTATTATACTGTGTTATGTGTTAAGAAATTTAAATTTAAATGTTTCTAATAAATTTAAATTATTTTTTATATAATTTATAAAAATAATATATAAAATTGTGTGTGAGTGACACTATAGTAGATATTCGACAAAAAAAGATATATATGAAATATTTGAATAATGCTATAAACCACTATAAAAAATTCTTGTAAAATTCGTAATTTATACTACTATAAGTATATGTATTAACTTTACGCGCAGTTCTTTCATATCTACGTAATTGAAAATTTAAAACAATTGTAAATACATTTATAAAACATTTATATAAAACAAAAGTATGTAATAAACGTGATAATAAATATAGTTATCTCGCACATCTAACAAGCATTAAGCTTACAAGATGTCACGTAATTGATAATTAATTTAACATTTGCAATTAATTAATTATTTTTAATTGGCAAAGTCATTTACCTTCGCTACTGCATTAGATTGTCTATTATATTAACTGTGTGTCGCAAGAGTCGGGGTTTTATCGACGATTAGTAAATATCGAATGTCAATGCTTAAAATATGTATACGAATTAATTATATCCTTTCGACTTTTCATTTTAATATATTTTTCATATAATAAGTTCAAAAATGTAATAAGAAGGAGAATGAAAATATATAATGTTTTTTCATTCGTCTAAACGTTTTCTTTGGATATTAATGTAGTTTATTTTGCTAGATATCTTTTATATTCGGTATAAAATAAAATCTTTTTACTTTCGATGTTTTATAAACAACATTTATCATTGAATTACTTATCTCTAGAAAAACTAAAATCTTAGTGTTTTTATTTTGATTTTTATCATCATCGTCGTCGAAAGATCTGAAAAGTAAAAAAAAATACATATTTTTTTTATTTTCTTGTGTATCTACCCTGTAAAAATTTTCGCGGACATTTAATTTACGCTAACTTATATCTATGTGTAGGTTTTTATAGAGCATCCAAATTTGGTTTGCTGACAAATTGACCGGTCGCAATTTTTCGCAGGCTTATCTGTTTACTAGCAAACATAATAAAGATTTGTCTCTTTTATGTACAGTAGGATATTCGCATGTAGTGCGTTTACTTCAATAAAAAGTTATTAACTGCTTGGCTAATTATTAATGACTAAACATTCACATTTAACATTAACTATAATGTCAAATTGCAAGAGAATCACTCATTTGTATGCAGTCGATTCTACCAATTTTATCTTTTCAACTGTTTTATATCTTTTGAATGCCAATATACTTCTCTGAATAAAAATATGCAGGTAACAATTAACGTTTCTTTTCTCGAATACGAATACTTCTAACACAGTGCTATAAACAAGATGTCTTTCTATTTTTTGGTTATTTTTTTTGTTTCCGGAAATATTATATCTCATTCCAAGCGTTCCAAATGCAAAATTTATAAAATGTTTGTTTAACATTTATAAATTTAATACGTTTCGTAATTATAATAGTCCAGGATTTATTCCCGGACGAAATGTAACTTAATATAATAATAATATTTATTTAATTCTATTCATTAAATTAACAGCAACTTTTTTTAGAATTACGTTTATTGTTATAATTATAAACCTACTATATTTCGTTTGTCACGTTACTATATTTTTATATCGTTTGAAAATACTCATTGTAAACCTCGGATCCCATAAGATCTCTCTATAAGATTAGTGTTTCTTGGTGTAAATCGTAAGGAAATGTGATAAATATATTATGTTCGTTAGTTATTGACCTATATTTCGAAAATATTTCTCTTTTATTTTATTTTTTATTTCCTCCATTCAATAGTCATATATTTGTTTGTTTCTATTATTTATTTATTTATTTGATTTAAAAACATTGGTAAGAAAAACAAAAGTTTTAGGAGAAACGTTAATATTAGAATCTAATAAGAATGTCTTATTGAAATAAATGTAAAAAAACTTTTATTATTCAGCTTAAGTTCCACAAGTAATCACAAATATCTTTTATATTTGGAATCATGTCACTCTGCACATTCACTGCATTGTCGTATCGCGTATGCATACCTATCGAACTTTTATTAGCGAGATTAAGATTTACACTTCAGAATTAAATAATGTAGAATGTATTTTTTTTGCGGTTTATTACTTGTATAATGCAGCTGCAAGCACTTCTCGCAGTTTAAAAAGATTTTCAACTTGCGTTAGCTTAATTTATATCACTCCTAATATCATTGAATTTCATCAAAAATTTTTTTCTATAGATACATATTTGAAATATTTGCCGACATTATAATTTGTTTTAACACTGAAATACATTTATTTACTGCATTAATTATTATCGTTCGAGATGTCCGACTTTCGACGCAAAATAATTTCAAATCTTGTTAATTTAGAATTGTTACATAATTGTAATCACATTATGTCGTTCTATTCATGAGATGCAATCACATATACTTATTGTTAGCGTAATTATTATAAACTTGCCAACGCGTAATAAGTGGCTATTTGTGCCTAATGAAATAATTATCATTTTCCACGCATTATTTTTCAGAATATGTTCAAGCGCATTACTGAGAGACAACAAAACTCGATTCATACTAAATTGCATTGATATTCAAGCATGTTTAAGATGCATTAAAAATAGCCCTTTTTTCCTATTTGAATCTTTTCTTGATAAAAAAAATGCAGAAGTCTTTATTATAAAGTAAAGTATTTCAAGAAAAAGGCTTTCATAAAGATCTCATAAAGATGGGTGACACAAACTTGTTTATTAATATATGATATAAGCCATATTATATTGTATTTTGGTTATTAAATAAGCTACTACTTGAATGCTACTTGAATCAACAACAAAGATTCAATAAATTGCGGACAATAAAAAGGAAGAAAAGCCTTTGATAAAATCTGTCGGATGTTCTTTTTACTACAGATGTTTTTACCAATTTATTATCAATCGTTTCTCAATAAAAATACATATTCAAGTCCTCAAGTAATTAACAATTAAAAATATTTCTCGATAAAAATACATATTCAAGTCCTCAAGTAATTAACAATTAAAAATAAGCTACTTGTAATAAATTAAGTTTTAGGAGAGAAATTGTATAACAGAATTTACGTTTTTTATAATTAATTCTAAATATATTTTTATATATATATATATTTTTAGCAATTGGCAATTAACGATCAGCTACTATTTCTTAGTGCATATATTATACCTGTATAATATCTGTGTATGCACAATTTGTTGAATGATAGATCATATTTAGGGGAAAAAAGAAATAGAAGACAATATACATATATCCAAAAGAGAAAGATTTGTATGACAAATTTTTTATCTCACAATCAGTTTCCTTTTAGTTCCGATAAAATGCAAAATATAATCACACGCGTAGTGATATACCTTTTCGATATGACAGATGTTATAGGTAGATCTCATAATGACAGAAGGGTATGCGATGGATATCAAATTAATATCCAATTTTCATAAATTATGCAAAGATAACAAGGCAAAAGGACAAAAATTCATCAAGTTGATTATTACGTCAACGAGCATCGTTTCAACATAATCTGTCCAATATGATTTCTATCAGACGCGTGTCTTTCTATATAAAGGTCATAAAATATTTAATATTATTATCGAACCGCTTTTGTATATCATGAAAAAACAAACAGGTATTAAAAATTATTCTTTGTCAGACCGAGAAAAAGATTATATATTACAGTTTGATAAAAATATAATTCTCTCTATTTATCTCTTTTTTTCTTTCTTTTTTTACATCGCAAATATTACCGTGGTAAAATAAGCATATTGTACCTTTTAGTTTTACAGAATTTGCAATAAAAAATTTTTTCAAACTAAGTATTGTTAACAATAATTATACCATGCACAGTGTCACCTTAGGCATATGGGCAGGTTTCAAGCTTGACTTTTGTTGAATTGTATTAGAATCGCCTTCATTTTTTCTGTCTTCTTAAATGAAAATGAGACAAGAAGACGATAGACAAAGTAATTTGGACTCTGTATCATAGCACTCCCCTTTCGCGCATTACCATCTACTGTATACTATAATTTATCTATAATATCTATCACTCTTGCTCTATCTCTTTTTCTCCTTTTACCTCTACTATTCGCGTTCCCACCCTTGCTGAATTTATAAATAATTGGCCATTGAAACTGTGACCCTTGCAGATACATATACATATAAAGCCAGCTCGTCCTGATTTTCATATATTTTGATTCTATACGCAACGCTGTCGGACAAACAAAACTCTCTAGCATTTATGAATTTTTATGAATTCTTTCCTCAAAATACATAATATAAAATAATCCTGACACGTTGCAGCTAACGAATAGCAATGAGCAAATGGCCGCTGCATTCGCGAAGCATGCTACGAAATATAATCGTAGAACTTGCTGTTTTCATGAAATAAAAATATTGTGTATAAAGTGAACACTTCCAAATGTTTTCACACAATGCGCTAAAGATAATAAATAAAAAAAGCAGAAATAACCATTACTTAAAATATCTTTTTGCAATTATACTTATTTGGTATTATAAATGTTATATGAATTCTCCTTTTCTCAGAGAGAGAGAGAGAAAGAGAAAGAGAGAAAGAGAGAGAATGTGTTATATAAAATATATTAATATTTTTTATGTCAAAAAATAAAAACATAAATAAAGTTAAATTATCCTATCTAAAAAAAAACCATGTTAATAATTTTAAAAAGAGTGTAAAAAGATATAGCGTTTATATAGTTATAGGTATTTCGGCTAAGAGACACACACACACACACAGTCAGTTGAAACCAAATTTTAAGACGTCATAAGATAGTATATTAAAGCACAATTATTTTAATCTTGCGTAGAATAGCTCTGTGATAAAAATATTATGTTTGAGGACTATTCGCTTATTGCAATACGTAAAGAGATTGACATTAAAATTTTAATTGTGTACTAAAACCATGGCGACCCGCTTAATATCTGTATAATTTTTAGAATTATATGTCTCCTGTTTTTTTTGTCATCGATTATTCAGGCTAATTATGTAAAAAAAGGACTCATGACTTATATAATTAGAGAGCACGCAATACTTATATTAAACTAAATAAAAAATTCTCATAATCGGTATTATTTGAGAAACTGCCAAAGTTAAATTTCATTAATCAAAAATTTCAGTTTTTCATTTTCGTGAAACGTAATATTTACATACTCTCTTATTATGCATGTACCGCGCGTTTCTGTATATGTGTCTGCAGCACAGAAAATTATTATACCATATTTTGCCGTTTATAGAAGTTATAAATATTCTTCTTCCACCTCCATTTCTTTAATTTCTTTCTTTCTTTCGCCTTATAGCTTTCTTTAAAAATTTTATACTTTATTTATCACTTTACTTTCTTTGTCATTTGATGAACTTATCCAGTTTATTTTGAGCCATTTTTTAAGCATCGTATGTTAAAAATATACCATATGTTTAAGCAATTTTACGCTTATTTCTATAATTTTATTTTGCATTTTAAGTAAAACATTTATTTATCTATAAATTACTATATACTAATACTTGCATTTCTTAATAACTCCTACAGATATTATAATTATTATACTTACAATGTCCTCTCTCATTTTCTCTATTTTCATGTTTACTATAACAGAGCCGCGTAACATTCAATGAGTTTTGATAATACATTGTTTTTGTAAATTGATTTCTTGGCTAATTAATTTGGATGGAATTGGAAATGACAAGTTCTCTTACAAGTTCATCGTTTTATAATCGGCGCTTTTTACGACAAGATGCAGAAGAATTCAAAAATAAGAAAAGGATAAAAATAATAAATTGTTATTCATAAATCGATTCTTTTTATACGTATATAACGAAATGAAAGAACACGAAAAGGATTGTTAACAAAAACACACGTCTTACACAATTAAACACATTTAAAATAATGATTCACTTAAATATAATTTAAATCCTCTAAGCCTAAGCTAAAGGTACAATAGAGGGGGAGATATATATGTATATATTAAAATACATAAAAAATAACCAACAAAATATAAAATATTATATAATCGCTACTAACATAAGAATAAGATATTCTAATTTTGTTTATTCGCTGTACTGTACTGTATCTTACATTTCTGTTTTCTTTTATTTTTATTAATATTATATATATATAATATAATATAATATAATATAATATTATATATACATATGTATATATATATATATATATATATATATATATATATATATATACATATATATAAGAATACTGTAAAGCTTTGCTTATGTTTTACATTTCACGGAATTTCCAATAAATAATATGAAGATTAAATGATATTATTTGAATACACACACTAATGGGTATTTATATACATATACAGAGTATTTTAAAAATACAGTTCAAAATTTTGCGGGATCATGGTATGATATGTAAATGAAAGGCTATTAATAACTGCATGATATTATTTTGTCATTTTATTATTTTATTTTCTTCGAGAGAGATTCTATAATATGTCATCCTATTCCGTATTTCAATACACATTTGATATTTTCGCAATCAAAAACATTCTCTCAAATCCTCTTTCAAAAGTCCTTGGTTTATTTTCAAGTATCTTCGTTATCACAGACATATATAAAAAATGCGTATCTGCCATTTTTGTTGGAATAATAATTTGCCATTGTCAATAAATTTATATCTTATATTACGTATCTAACGAACTGATAATCTCAACTATTACACGTCTTATACCGTGATTATATTCGATGAGTTAAATGGCAAATGTTTACGTATTGAAGTACTACGATATTAGGATAGGATAATCCCTTTGTTTTCATACCGTAAATGATGAATAGACGCGGTTAGATAACTTAATTTATTAAAATAGAAGATCGCTGTGTTTATTTTGGAAAGATTGATATCCGGACTCATATTGATTAAGTATTTCTTATTCGATATAGTATTACAAGCCTGCAAAGTATCGAACTACTTTTTTGAAACATTGTGTACAATAATTTGTTTATAATTTTTAATTTCCGATTCCATTTTCTATAAAACGATTAAATTAATATTTTATTTGCGCGATATAAAGTAAAGGTAATAAACCATAAGAGCAATGGGAGCTTTAGGGTTCAACCGAACCACTGTCAAATTGATGTGTGCAAGTTGCAATCCAGTATATTCTCGATCCTCTGTTTTCCCTTCTCTCTTTCCGCTCCACCTTCCACCCTTTCGCCCTCCCCCTCTTTCTCATACACATACTCGTTCACATTTTTTCTATCTCTATATCTATTTTTATTTCTATGTCTATCTCTACCTTTTCATCTTACGGGTGTTCAACATGTATGTTATTTGAATATCGAATATATATATATATATATATATATATATATATAGAATCGGTTTTCTCATTCCACTTAACTTTCACACAAAAATACAGTACACATTTAAAGTTTCTATATACAATCGCATACAACTTACTAATCTTATTTTGTGGCTCGAATAGGAACGATCTGTTTGTTGCAGTAGAGGTGCATGGTTCAAATATTAAAATAATCACATAATATTTTTGTTTAAATATAAAATTGGTTTTGTAAATTTTATTCTCTGTGATTATGTCTTCGTTGCACCTAGATTATGCATGGTACATATAATCGGACTTACAAAGTTTGCCATCTCTATTTGTGGAGTTTAACATGCACGACCCTGAAACAGCGTAATATGAGAATCATTCTAATTAACGCGTTAATGTTAATGTATAAGATCAAAGAATTCTAGATAGAAAGAGAATGTCCTCTACCTTATCGTATATTAAATGTAATGTTTTATTGTACGCTATATTCAATATAATATTTAAAAAATATCAAGAGAGAGAGAGAGAGAGAGAGAGAGAGAGAGAGAGAGAAATGATTAATATTCTTACGATCGTCCTATAAAAAATCAAAATTGGCAAAAGAATCAAGGGAAAAATAGTAACGAGCTATTTGTTGTACACTTCTGATCTACAGAATGATACAAACTAAAAAAAGAGACATACTTATGTTTATTTCTTATATATATAGGACATCGCAAAATCCTCTCTAAACTCTTAGATTTAAATAACTTTTTGAACAAATTGTAAGAAATTTCCCAACTAATTGCAAGTAACATTACATAAAGAATACTTTGAGTCTAGGATTTAAAGATACCTTGAGATCTGGTCTACATGGTCTATTACGTCTCCATTTGTGATGAAATAGTACCGTGTCATAAAAATATCATCGGTTCTATATATGGATTTTGTTTCGTATGCGATTTAGGATTAAAATATAAAACGTATACTCGTGAACCTTATATTATCGAAAATCATACATCAAGAACATTATAAAACTGAAAATTATTACATCTACTTATTGTTAAATAATAAATTTATTTTGCTATAGTTATACTTGCTATTATATTAGCGGAGAGAAATAATCTAATTACTCGTAACACAATGTAAATAAAAATATTTAAATAATAAAAATTGTCTTTGACATATATAACTTGTGAGTAATACTATTCATGAAATGTCTTCGAAATTTTGTGCAAAGACTCTATAAAATTATCGTTTTACGTCTCGTTAAATAAATAACGAAGCACAACGTTCTTATTTGTGTTACCCTACATAGCTGATCCTCGAACATGTCGTTCATCGAGGCACTGATTCTAAAGTTAATTTCACGAGATGCTTCGATGAATGAAGAACTATCTAATGATATGTATGTGGACATACGACACTAATCCTTAAATATGTTGAATACTAAACAGTCTATTAACAGATTCTATTAACATTATCTTGCTCTGAAATTTGCTCTTTATCTTTCACTTTTATTCTTTCTCCTTAAAACGTATATAGATATGTATGTACATACACATATATAATATTCTTTCACTTTCTTCGCTTTCTGCCGTCGCAGTATACACCGCAAGAACTCCTCTCGAGCATATCTTTATACAGAACATTTTTCCTTCGCGAATGATTTCCTTCGCCATTGTTTGACTCGTCGATTTCTTTGGTCTTTCTTCATGATTAAATAGAATTATTATATATAATTGTATGCATATTTTTGAGGTCTTGATATAAAATATTGTGTAATTACGTAATTTCATTACGTAAAAATTTGCTTGTAAAATAAGTTCAATAATGTTTGAAGCGTATGATAGAGTTCACGTTGTTAATTTTTTTCTTTTAAAGCATAATTTATCAGATATAAATCTCTCTTTATTCTTAATCGTTTAATTTTGAAATTATAGATGCATCAATATTCTTATCAATATTATCAGTAGATATTATTGAACAACAATCAAACTTACATTAATTGAGAATGTGCTTTCTTTGATTAATATAAGTTAGAGTCTTGGTTAGAGTATTTTCTAAAAAAAGAAGAATATTAATTCCGTATTACCCAATTAAGTAATGTATTACCGGGCCTCCCACATTTGTCCAGACTCTATCAAAGACTCTCCTCTCTTTGTTGTGTATAAACTTTTTATTATTATTTTCTTTTGCTGATAATCTATCCCTTGTGACATACATATTATATTACTTGAATTAAAAAGCAGAAGCTTATTATTGTGGCGATCTTTTGTGTCATCAACAAATTCCAGCAATTTCAAGACATCAAGGTCTAAAAAGCTCGGTGCTTCGATATTGAAGACTCCAATATAATTTCTATTAGGTACGTCAGTGCAATTAAATTCGGTCGGTATCTTTAGTCACATTATTCGTTAATGAAAGAACGTGGCGGCAGATTGCTCGTCAGAGTGACAAAGTTGTGCAGGTGCACTTGGTACTCCCGACAGTGCCATCGGAGGGAAATGAGGTCATGCCTTTGTATGATCCATCACTGGATTTCAAGGGAACGATTTAATGGCGGCGCATCCGCCGCGCGTAAATTGCTCGTAACTCGCCCTTTGATGGGCATTAAGGTACTCACCAAAAACAAATTCTGAAAAATTGCTAATCGTTACCATGAGCTGATCGATGCGCGATTATCGATTTCACGCGATTTTACACGGCCTGTCATCGATAACTGTCACAAAAGCTCGTCGTACGAATTTTCTATATGGATACACGCACGCACACACATATTCTATTGTACATGATATGTATAAGAAATGGAAGATTCGCGCGTATTACCGATATACGCTTTATTTTTTGCGAGTCATAGCGAAAACTGCATATTAACGAGGTGCTTGCTTAATAACTACCTCATGTGTTTACAAACTATCGTCGAATAATTTATCGCGTATATATATAAGAAACGCAAGTTGTAGTCTTAAATAGACTCTGAAATATTTTAAACTGCGAAATACTGTTCACGAAATACTCGCACATAAGTTATATCAATAAAGTATCAATCAACAATTGATTGGCTATGTTTCATAAAAAGCCAGTCAAATATTTTGTCGAAAGTGATATTTATGCATATACGAATATAGAACTCAAATATTAACGTCATTAAAAATCATACATTAAAGTTAAACCTTCATATATCGCGAATGACGAATTTAGTATCTCTAAATATCGCAATTAGAAACAAATAAACGTATTATCCGAATAACGTATAGTAAATGTAGTGTGTTAGTAGTTTATCAACAAATTCGGTAGATATCGTCGCAGCAGATTGGCATCAAACGTGCATTATAATCTTTTGTTCTACTGATAAAGATTGTAGACATGATCATACTGCGATATATGATCACATAATGCATTATTTTTGCCATTAGTTTGACGTTTCAGCAGATTAACAGCTCTATCATTAATCTGACAATAGAATTCTGCCGACAATGCGATAGACTGCATTATAATTCCGTCTTCATCATTTACCTTTCTGCTGTCAAAATAAAACTTTTTTGTCTGGGCTGACAAGCATTATGCTATATTTTTGTTCGACAGATTTAAAAAGTATTAAATTTTTTATTTGATTTATTTTTCGCGACATAGTGCCATGCGTTCTACAATCTATTATCTTTCTTTTCTTTTCTCTTCTACGAAAACAAAACTTTCCTTCCCAAAATAGTAGCTTGAATAGATACACTAAAATTAATGTCAAAAGAAGGAACATAAAACAAAGGAAGAAAAATGGAAAAAAATTATTAAAAAATAATTATTATATTAAATATATAATCTCCCCTTTACATTTACAAACTAAATAAAAATTAAAAACAGATTTCTCACTATGTGTCTATATATTTTTTAGAAAAATACAAAAAAATGACATTATATATATACTACAGAAGTAACTACCCAGTATGACAGATTGGCAGCAGATATTTGCTTAAATATTGCAACAGAGCCAGTATCATCTGTGTCCGCATTAAACTCATGTTTTGCCAACAGAACCTAACCTGCCAATATGATCTGAGAACGGATCGTCGGCAGATACCGAACAGAATCTATCATTTCATAAACATTTAAATGGAATTTATCATTTAAATGGTTACAAAATGGTAAATTCTGCTTAGTTTCTGCAATCAATGTATGTCTTTATATTCTATTAGCACATTCTGTCATATTTCTGTTGATATGTCATCGACAATAGCGGGCACTTCCAAAATCTATTCTCGACAGATTTGGCTACCCGAATATGTGATATTCACATATTACGCAATCATATCACATTTACTGTATATATTGGTTATTTTCCGATAAGTAGTATACGGAATGAGTCAATAAATAAATAATGTTAACGTAAACAAAATTTGTAAAAGTATTTTAGAAATCTTAGAGATATGGAAATAAGGAGATATGTAGAGAGAAAGAGAAAGAGAGAGAGAGAGAGAGAGAGAGAGAGAGAGAGAGAGAGAGAGAGAGAATAATTACAAGCTTAGAAAACCAAGTTTCAAAGCAAAACACATTCGAAAGAGTCGCAATATACTTGCCCCAAGTGATGTTTTCTCGCTCGAGATATCTGTACAAGAGATATCAATTTCAGATCAAAGCAGGGAAATTCAATTCGTTCGTACACAACGCTCACGTGTAATATGTATGTAGGGTGTTTGAATACGATCGCAACACACGACTATCAAATAATGAGACGGCGTAAATGCTAGAGTGTCGCTACCATTGCAAAAACACAAAACGAAATGAAAATTGAGACTTATAAGAAGTCCAAGTAAATTTCTCTGTTAAAAGAGGCAATGGTGTATCGTTATTGACCATTTTCAAACGTTAATTGTGTGATACATTTTTGAATTCGTTTATTAACTTTAGAAAAGTCAAGTCAATTTGTGACATAGGATTTATGATGTAATCAAACAACGAGGAGCATTCAATAAGTACCTGATGCAATACATTTTTTTCTCATTTAAGATGTTTTATTGCGGTTTTAAATACATCATATTCTTTCCTAATTCTTTCCTAATTCTTTGGTAACAAAAACCTATTTTTGGTCTCCGTTCAATTCTATGGCCTTATGCCACTTAGATGTGAGAGCCTGTATGTCGATCCTTGCGGTATCACTCTGCTGGTCTGTCTTTCAGCCACTTTATTCTTACTTTGGCTTTGAGTTCCTTGTCATTGCCATACCTCTTCTCGCGGATTGCATCTTTCAGAGGACCAAAGAGATGAAAGTCAGAAGGTGTAAGATCCGGGCTACAGCCGTTCCTCATCCAGAGTGGTACCGTAAAGGTATACAGGCGCTCACATCTAGGTAATGTAAGGCTATAGAATTGAATGGAGACTATGTTAAGAAATAGGTTTTTGTAGCTAAAGAATTGGAAAAAATATGGTGTATTTAAAACTGCAATAAAACAAACTTTGAATGAGAAAAAACGCATTACTTATTGAACGTCCCTCGTATTTATTATTATTTTTAAAAAATTTTAAATATAAATGTGAAATAATTAGTGGTGTAAACTCATACAAAATCAAATAGTAAATAACTGCTGAGGAAATCGCGCGCGCATGCTTGCCACAATAGGGAGGAAGGGAGGGTGGAGAGAGAGAGAGAGAGAGAGAAAGAGAGAGAGAGAAAGAAAGAGAGAGAGAGAAAGGGAGAAGAAGGAAGTTACACACACGCGCACGTACAGAACATAGCTTAACTAATTAAAAATCTTAATCCTCGTTTTTTCTTAAATCCTTTTATCCCCGTCATATATATTTTTCGCAACGAGTTCCTTAAGGATGTTTTATAGGCACAGTCCCAACCAAAAGTATGCAGGAAATATTAAAAACTCTGATATTAATTCTCCAGAGATCCAAAGACAAAAAAATGTATATAAATAGTTACGAAACATCTAATAGAATGTAAAAGACGTAAATTTAATTTTCAAGAATTGATAACTTTTTATCTAAATTGTGAATCGATTTGAAATTTGACCCCGAACTTTGAAAGAGTATACAGAATATGATATTAAATTTTCATCAACTTCGTTACATTTTGCCTAACTATATAAAACATCCTTAATGTCCTTCTCGATCTTTTTCCTTTCTTCTTTCTGCAAATGCGTTCCATTACCGCGACGTATAAGTATTACAGATAGCAACAATTTTTACTTTTAATTTAAAATTGGTTTACGTTTTCTCATATAAATTTTTATACATATAAATTGTGTACTATTCCACTGAAATATTCCATAACGCGTTTTTATTTAGTTTCTCATTGCTACTAACTATAAAAATCGGGCCACAAGAGCAGTTGTGTCTAAATAAAATGCTAAGCGGCACATCCGCGAGATACAAACGAGTTTCTTGATAGGTACGCCTTCACGCTCGTAATCTTTAAATTCTAGCACATTTGCATCGGGAACCACTTACCTCCTTGATTTTATTCGACATTTGTATAGTTCGAAGCGTCACCTGCAATAAAACGGATAAACTAGGCAATTGATTTCCGATTTCTACACTGTCTCCTTTCGACATCCTCGATAAGTCGCGATTTATAATGCACTTCAATCGAACCACCACCAATCATGCGACATATTTTAAATTTTTCTTGAACAAATGTGCGAAATTAACTCCAAGGTCTTCGATCTGCAAACCGGAGATCGAGCTCGTAATCCGGCGCGGCGTCAAATTTCACATCTACGCGCGTACAACAATTACTATAAGAAGAGTAATTTTCAAACTTTTCAACGCAATGATAAACGATGATCAAATTCGCCTAATTCTGCACAACAAGTATAGCATATGTATCTTCCGAGAAACAATATTCAAGATTCACGGGAATTCACATATCTTTGCTTCTTTTATTTTTTTTTACTGAAAATCAAGCAAAGCGCACACAGACCTTGTCTGCTTCTTTCAAGAGATACTCTTAAGCTTCGCGAAACACGATATAGTTTACTTTATCCCTGCACGCGGAATCCATGATACTCTGCCGAGAAAACTTCGGGAAAGAACGCTTTGCTGAGACAGCACGGAAAGGTCGAAACGATCAACTCCGAAAAAACGAGCGGTTAGATATATAACGTTGTAATTTGTTCTCTGATAAAGGATGGTGTTGCAGATATTGTTCGTTTTCTTCTCACGCTGATTATGGTATGTTTCAGGTAAGTGAGTGTTCTTGATTGGATATAATATCTCCGCCGACTCGATCGTGCAATCGAGTCGATTGAGACTTAATGGATAACAAATTATAGGTTCTAAATTATTTCAATTATTAGGAAGTGAACTAAATACAATCTCATACGTTAAATATCAATATCGCCCTTTTATCCACGTTATTTTTCGCAGTTTGTCTATTTAATTTTAGAATGTATTATTGTTGCAGACGATTTATATAGTTCTATGGCGATGCATTATACGATTTATAATTTATGAAGAATGAGAAATGAGAATCCTCAAAAATTGTCAAACAATTGAATGATTACTTTACTTTTTATATAAGACATACTTTATTACGACGATGTCCTACGTCATTTTAATTATTATTTGTAAACTGAAGATTTTTATGCAATAATTTTATTTATTGTTAAATATAACCGTATTCCACTGCATGGTTTTCTTGGTTGCTTTTAAAATGTATTAATCTTTCATTCTTGCGGGATATATAGAAGTCTCTCAAGTTATACCTATGTACATACATACATGCACATACATACGCCGCGCACGCACGCACGCACGCACGCATGCACACATACTTTACAATAATTTATTGTGTAATAATTTATGCAGAGCAAAATGAAATTTGTTACAAAATTATTAAACAATGAAATAAATATGTAACTTTTTTATGTAGAACATATCAGTTAACTTGATCTTACCAATCTTTTCGTCTCATTAATTTTATTAAACTTAAAATAAATATTTAATGTAAAGGAGCAATTTTTAGGGCCGATAGTTTGTGCGATAGTTGTAATTAGTAGATTATTATTATTATTCTTATCTATTAGGTCTTCAAGTTGTTTCAATATTTTTAAAAGTAACTTATTGTTAGTTTACTGAATAGTGAATAGGTACTCTTGTTCTTCTTAAAATAACTATCAAAGACAAACGTTTGAATTAATAATGATATCGTCCATTCTTTGTAGTGTGTTTGGAGACTTATCTTAATTGTGTAAAGATTATAATATGCTCGTAATAAAATCGATGAATATTTTTGTATTTTGGTAATATATGATCGGCCACACAATCGATTAATATTTCTAAACTTTTCAAAAAATTCCATTTTTTTTCTTTCACAAGAAAATCATTTACATATTGTAAATATTCAACTATAGATAATCTATATATACAATAATAGATCATGCTGTCAAGACTCAAATTCATACATTCACTGAATATTATTCGTCAATTATTCAACAAATATCTTTCCTTGTTGTGGAATTACGTTTTATCATCAATGTATTGCCAGATATATATATATATATATATGTATATATATATATATATATATATATAACTGATATAACTGATATACGATCTGATACGAGCTAATTTCAAAACACTTGTTCTAATATTCAGGATATGCATTTACTTTTGTTCCACTAGCTTCGTTTAATTTAAATGATTTGCTTCTTTATCAAAAGTGGAATGAGTGCTCAAAGATCTTTTTAAGAGAGATTTTCTCGCGATTGACGCTGTCGATAAAAATCGCTTCGTGTTATTAATCACTCGCTCTCAAGCTTACTGAGTTCGAAGTTAATAGCCGCGCCCTTCCATATACCGATTAATTTTCTTCAGCTACGCTACTTTCGTTATATTTTACTTTACCATCTTCGTCATTCTCTTTTGTCTTTTGTTTCTTGCATGCCCTGGAATTGATATTGCATATAAAACTTGATCGTGCTAGTAGATAATCGACTACATTGCAATTGTAAGAGATCAAATATATTACAAGATGTTGCACCGGTCGCAGCTGGTTTCTTACAATTAATATCTAACAAAGAGATTGATCGCGCCGTTGTTACAGCTTTACTCGTGAATTCGTTACAAATAGATATATATATTTTACGAGTTTATTGCCGTCTGCATTTTGGATCAAAATTGGATCTTAGCGTTTAATTTGATCCGTGAAGACTTGGCAAATCCCGAACATATAGTGAAATTACATGTATATCGCGCTCAATTGTGTGTCAATTATATGTATAATTCATCAAATGTTGCGTATTTGCCGCGAGATCGAGATAGGTCGCCATTTGCCTTTCTCACACCTATCGAACAACGAATAACGCGATTTTATCCATTTAATCATTTAATCATCGCTGCGGAATTGGTCTCTTCAAGTCCGTACGAAACCTGTATCCGCTCTTTTCCTAATAATGCTACTTCATTTGCATTTGCACTGCATTAATTCTTTCCACAACTCTTGCAATTGCCATTCTTGCGATCGATCAGGCAACGACTTATAGATCGATCGCCTTCGATAAATTTACGACTGTTTCAGAAACATCTGTAACGAGATTGCAAAATTAATAATTTACGCGGGCTTGTATTTCGCAACAACTGTATTTCGCGAGGCATATCTCAGGCTCATTGATGAGAATCGACGAGAACGAAAGGAGATAGGAGATAACGAAAATAAAAATAAAAAAACTGAAATCTAAGCCGGAATCGACCTAAACCGGATCGATAAAAGCTGCGACGAAGATGGAGAATGCTGATGGAAAGTGCGAACCGTCGAAATCAAATCGATCTCTGCTGAAGTCGATCGTCGTCGAAGGGATCTGCATCTCTCGGGCTTTTGCCGAATACAGATCTTTGGTTTTCAATCGTGAATCGCGACATATAAGTCTATGACTACCTCGAAACGGCGAATGCACCACGCCGAGACACAGGGCATCTGATTATCATTCGCAAACGTCGCGCTATGCTACCAGTGCCGGTGACATCATAACGACATAGTGGAGACGGACTACACTGCTATACAATGATAGCACATGTCCTACGGCGACCTATCGATCTACGAATGGTTGACGACCGCTAATGCGACCTTGAAGCGTAAACAATGCTCATTATAGGACCTGCTTGTCGGACGGTAGCGCCGATGGAACTTTTCTGCCCAGTCAGGTACCTGCCAGCCATGAAAAGGGTTTGTCGACATAGATGAGTAACTGCTTATATCAATCTATATACTACCAGCACCGGAAGTAAAAAGATGAACGCGATCGTTGGTGAGCCACGCAATCCGCCGACACCCGCAGAAACGCTTGATGCCATTGCGCTTTTACATGCTTCAGGTGTGGGATCTGTAAAGAAGCAAGAGCGCGAAATTAATGAAGAGTGAGAACGCATACATATATACATATACATATACATCATATATATCATATATATCCCTCCCTCCCCCTCCTCTCTCTCTCTCTCTCTCTCTCTCTCTCGTCCAAACAAAGCGTATATAGTTGACAAGAATTTGTCACATAAAAATGTGCTCAAAGTAATTGTGAATACAACTTGTCGAAAGCGTTCAACGAGTCGAACTTTAATTAGGCAGCGCCTTGCACTTTACAGCTGGAAAAAAGAATTATTTTCCATTTTGTTACTTACCGGGAACCCCCTTTAGGCGTGGCAGGAATTCGTTCCAAAATGCACAAGCTGTTGTACGAGGACCTCTGCCGAAGCCAGTCTTTTCCGCATTCCAAATAAAATATTTTGGATGATCTCTAGTATAAGGTGGCCATTCAGATTCGCTTGCTGTTGGCATCCTGAAAGACAGATTAAAAAGTAAAAATTAAAAAGTAAAATGTGTCACTCTAGTAAATTGTGCGAATATTTCATAATGAGCAAATAGCAAACTAATAAAACTGATTTTCAGAAATTAATACTGTCAGAATCGGTGGTCATTTTTAACCTTTAATTTACACAACTAAAATACAAAGTATAATTTTTGTAATTTTACCTAAATACGTCAAACTTAATTACTTCAAATATAAAATCAAGTTTTCGTTAAATATTTTTTTGATTTACTGTCTTTACTGTCTGATAGTAAAAGTAGTTGATTTATTTTAATATTTACTTTAGCACAGTAAATTTACCTCTAACATGGAAAAGCAATTTTCAATTATATAACCACTATTCCAGAAATTATATATGATTATAATAGTTTTTAATTATAGATTTTGTGTTTTTACCAATAACATCACAAATTTCCCATTTCACAGTTACTGCAGATATGTCAGATGTTTGGCTCAATAATTTCGGATATATTAGCTGTAATATCACGCTACTGACAATGAGAGTAAAATCCCACACCAGACTATAAATTTACTGTATATAATAAAATTTAAGCACACGTATGTAATATTATGGATAAATTTAACAATACCGGAAGCTAATTTTCAAATAATCTGTAAAAATATCACATTTAATTAATTTTCCATAATATTCCTGTATGCTTAATTAAAACAAAATCGACTTTGACATGTTTTCATACCCGCACTCCTCCCCCCCATTTATTCTTTTATCTTTCATGCTAGGTGTTACAGTACCTAAAGGTATAGATTTCAAATATCGTATGCAAAAGCCATATGTCTGTCGCGAACAACAAAACGAAGAATCCTATTCATAGAGAGCAAAACGTCATATAATAACTTTAAATCTCAATTATCAGTACAGGAATATAGTACAGTCTACAGAAAATCGCTCCCACCCCCTCAAAAAAAATCGATAGACAGAGACGTGCTCTGTACAAAAATTTGAACAATTTTATCACTAATGCAGTAAAGCACAGAATTCTTCTAATCCTTTCGCAATTAAACTAATTGATTTTTATTATAATTTCAACATTTTATTAAAATATAAAAATTGTTAGATGCAATTTATAACGTAAGATATTTTATAATATTTCGCGTTAAAATGTGTAAATTGAAAATCGTATTAAATAAAATGAAATTAAGAATACAATAATTCCGCTTCATATTTAATTTTATACATAATTAGACTCAAGAAATATGATTAATTGTTTGATAAATTTATTCAATTAATAAATATTTATGTCATATTTTGGTTGTAAGTTTTTTTTAACAATTTAGACTATTTTATTTAAAAATGTTTAATATATGTATATTCGTGAATAAATTCTTTTAACCATTAAGACTATTTTATTTAAAAATGTTCAAGTAGGTACTCGTAAAAATAAACTATTTTTGTGGTCAGTACGCAACACTCACATTTAGACTATTTTATTTAAAAATGTTTGAATATATATTCGTGAATAAATTCTTTTAACCATTAAGACTATTTTATTTAAAAATGTTCAAGTAGGTACTCATAAAAATAAACTATTTTTGTGGTCAGTACGCAACACTCACATTTTCGTATTAACAAATGGAAATTTAGGTTTGAAGCATGCGGCAGCGAGTTTCTGGCGAACTTACTTCTCCTCATGGTTATAATTTGAATTTAAATTAAGTTTGTTTCACACATCAACGAACTCTGATGCACACGTTGACGTCTATATGACGCTTTTCACTTATATGTATTTATAATTTTATATTACATTGAACTGCATTAGCATGCGCAAATTTTATTAAGTATTTTATCGTCTTGGCCAAATATTTAACTATATATATATTGGATAAATGTGATCAATCTTTACACTTTAATAAACATCAAACACTACATGATGTTGCACAACTCGTAATACGTATTATTCCTATAATACCTACCCTGTATATGCAAATCGTGCGAAATAGTGAATCATTCTCAAAGACAATTCTCGTTCTTTATCGGTGTATTCCAGAGACTTATTCAAGGGATGCCCAAAGACGTATTCCACTTCGTCACCGTGCATCACACCCATCCATTCGCCCCATACATTCGTACTTGTCCTCTGCAACACAATAAACGCTTCATCATTATTTCGTCAATTTGACGTTGTTATATCAAAGATAATACATTTATCACAGTTCTTTCATTTAATATAGAGATAAAATATATGTCTATTAATTTTATAGTTGCATATTATGTCGCAAAATACAAAAATATGCCATGGCCATTGTAACTATAAATTTTGAGTTCGAGTTCGAGATCGTAATATCATAATCGTATATCAAAACATATATTGGACATCAATTTTGGGTCGATATGGATGCAGTCTGACTCTGACTCTGCAACTCTCTGCGACGAGCTGGAAGTGCAAGGGTGGAAACACTGGAAACAGAGGTAACGCGAACAAGCGACAAAAAAAAACGCAAGCACTTTCACGCGAGCCTTTGTCTGTCTAACCAGTGGGTAAAACCGTTATTAAGATTACGGCTGGCGCGCATGAGTAATGACATCCTCTTTACTTCCAGCAGCACTTCGAAGAACCGAGCAGTACTACCTGATAAATTACCTTCTCCGCTAATTGCTCGAGCCTTCGTACCGCGGCATTTCGCTTACGTGCGTTTCATGGCCCAGGGGCTGCAATGAAGATAGAAGGTAGTGCGAAGTGAGAGGACGCAAAAAAGAAAAGAGAGAAAAAAAAGAGAAAGGTAAAGTAAAAAGTGCAACGCGAAAGGTTGCAAAAAGGATGCTACAAGAAAGGGGAAGAGTGAAAGAGAAAGAGAGAGGAGAGTAGGGAAGGGGGGGAGGGCGAGACGATGCAAGAAAATGTTTGCGCGAGAGATGGAAGATGGAAAATGGAGTAGTGAAAAATAGAGTACGCGTCAAGTGAGTGGAATAGTGCGGAGAGAAGAGGAAAGAAAAAAAAAGGGCGGCGTCAAATATATAGAAAAACATCAGTGACATGATCAACGACATGGATTTTAGATTAAAAAAACGCTATTTTTTAATAAAGAGAAACTTCGTTCACAAGTTGATGATAGGCGCATCGCAGATGTTACAGCTAAAAAAAATACATAAGCTATTATATAATTTAATATTTTTGACTAAATTATTTGAAAGAGATCATTTAACATATAACAAATATCCAGTTGCAAATAATGAGATAAAATGTTAGATTTTTCTCTTATTATTTGTATGATTATATATTATTGCACGAAAAATAATCTAATAATCAAAATAATTTTGAAATTAACAATGCGAGTATCAAAGTTTCCTTCGCGCTGAGCTGGAATTTCTAGTTGCAATATTTCAACTCCACTCTTTGTAATATCATTACATATAATATATTTCTTCAAACTTTTTTCGCGCATTTAAGGAGATATCAACTATCGTAAAGGATTCAATAACGCGTTACATATAGTTTAAATTGAAATGTTTAAGAAAAAGAAAGAGAAGAAAAAAAGCTCAGATTTCCTTATACGATTTCGGGTAAGCTGGATTTGGCACGTGGCCAACAGACCACTTGTCACTGGATTCAGTGATAAATCTTACGTCAATTTACTTGGCTCGTATATTTTGCCTATTATGTTCACATTTTGATATCCCTCTATTAGCAAAATTTTATAAAAAAGAGAGAAATTTTGTTGGAAGTATATAACATAATAATAACAAAATTAATACAAATTAAATATTCATTTAATTAGAAAATGATAAAGCTCTATCTAATTAAATATATTACAAAGATAAATAAATACTACTTTCATTCATATAAATTGTATAAAAAGACTTTATTAGCTAAATATTTAAAATCTTTAAATATTTAACATCCTTAAATACAAAAAATATAAAAATATTTTTAATAATACATATTTTTAATAATATATGTTCCAAGATTAAAAACTCTTTAACAAATATTTATTTATTCAAAGAAATTTTTAAATTTAAGGCAACATAAATATTTCAATTAAAATTAAATATTTTTTATATTATGTGCTAAACAAAAATCCATTAAAATAATACATATATGACATAATCGTGATATTTGATATCTATTAACAGCAAACATGTCAATATCAAACATCCAAAGATGACAATTGAACCCTCGCTAGTTTTATTTTTGTCTCAAAATTGTCTAAAATAATGCCTTATTGTTAGATGATTTTTTAAAACACATTATACAATTTTGATGTTTATATATGGCTCAATTAAGCTATCGATGGAAGAGATTTCATAAACGTGACAAAGAGCCGGACATGACAGCACGGAATAGCGGCAAACGCGACACGTTACAACATAGTAGAACGTCCGCATATGTATAGAGTATATAAGCCTCTCCCGCGCGTGAGTTTGCATTTCAAATAATTTCGGTGGTCGCGAGGAGGTGGAACGGTAATTGTACAGCGCGCAGCGTCATGAATGCGCACAATTTGCCGCATTCTGGATTTAAACATTACACCTCCGTGACGTTGTGGAGGATGCATTATCTTCCGATATGATAACACCGCGCTTGCGCAAATTGGCGATCGGCAAAACGGCAAAATAAATCACGCGAACGTGATTCGTGCGTGATTGATAATGTGGGTATATGTTGATATCTAGTTATTATTTCGCTACCCAAATATTCGCCACACTCTATCGTGGCAACAGCAGCACACCGATGATTGATTAATGTTACGAGTGAATTGTTTCCACTTAGGTATATGTCACGTTATATTCACTTACCGCCTCAGTTCCGCTGTAGATTTTTTTTTTGTTTCTCCGTTTTGTGTGTGCTCCCTTAACTATGTATTTCCATCACAAAATTTTCTTATTGCGTTATATATATGCAAGCGATTCAGAATTCAATTTACATAATACCTACTTTTGCGGTAATTATATCCCAGTCTTATAAACTCTGTTCTTTCAGTTTACTTTGAGAGAATAACGGCATAAGCTCAATAATACAACAATCACGCTACGCCGAGCATGTATAATGCAAAGATATGGAAAGCATTGCTGATATGATTTATCAAAATACACAAAGTAATTAAAATGTTTCAATACATTTGAATTACAACACACATACAGGTATACTTAACAAAACTCTATAAATATTAAAAAAATGTAAACATATATACGCATACGGCATCTCATAAATTACATGCTGTTGAGAAGCCACATGACAATCTTGACAACTTAAATATTTTTCGGTTGACTTCGTAGATCATGGAGATGTATCACCATAAAATTATTAAAATACATAATATTTAATAAATGGCTTAATTCTTAATTGGTCATTAGGTATCTCTTGAGACGTGCTTATATTGATGACTAATATCTAATATCTGTTCTATAACCGAACGTAACGACAGAGATAGCATTACCTGCGTGAAAAAGTAGTAGTAGACCTTCATGCCGCGATCTGCGAATAATTGCGCGAAATGTGTGGACGGGCAGATGAAGAAATAATCGCCCACGATGTCCGCTATCGCTCTCTGATTCTGATAACCATCGTTCATCCGATCCCAATCGGTATACTGAAACAAAAATCCGTACAAATTCCCATTAAAGATGATCAATTAATGTTTAAGAATTTAAGAAGAAAAATCATAGCCTTTTTCTTTTATTGAACTTCTTGAACGTCTTGAGACATAACGTTTACAAAAATAACACTATACAAACTTTTTTTCTACTTCTTGTTAATCTCTAAAAACTATGATTGTACAATGATGAGTCCAATTGAATTTTGTTCTATAACAATTTCATTTTTAAAATAAAATTAATGTTTCGCACGTAATTATTTAATTATTTGTATTATAATTTTGTTTTATTAGATACATTTTTACTAAAAATTAAAGAAATACTTCGAAAAATGAAACGTTACAGAGTACAGTATATAATACGAAAAGTAGTATAATATAGGGCTCCAGGTGAAGGTCTACCTTAGAAAACCTAACGCGCTTCTATATAGATAATGTGGAAGAGAGTCCACCATTTTAACATCCTTAAAACTGCACAATGTGTGCAGGTGCACATCTGTTGAGATTTCCGATTCTCTAAATAAGAAATTGATTATCTTCTTTAATTTTTGCATCATATTAATTTCGCCATGTTAGATTTAGCATTTCTGAAGTGTTTTATTTTGGAGTATTTCCTTAGTTATCTCTAGTTAATAAAAAGAAAAAATAATAAAATTAAACTATAATACAAGTAATTAAATAATTGGACCAAAATCATTACTAATCGAATTACTATTAAAAATAATTTATTTCGAACCCCTTTAAGCCTAGGCTAATTTTGCCCACGGATTTAAACGGATAAAAATGCTACCATCGTATTCAGTGACCCAAAAAACGTAAAAGTACATGTTTAACTTACGTTACTCTTTTTACAGGCTAAAACTGGCCCATTTTACTCATCGACCTTTATCATTGAGAAAAAGAAAGTGCTAGAAAGATGCTAGGAAATTAAAGCATCTTCCAATAAAATAAATCTCTTTTAATGTCTCTTACAGCAAAAATATAATGACATATATAAAATATCACGAATAAATTGCGCGAGTTTGATTCATCCTATCTCTTATTTCTCTACAGTCTACCTTATCATCGTTTATTAATGAATCGTGTTTTAAAAGAAAATAGTTTTTTATCCAAATGTAACGCGATTATAGCTCGCGGGTTAAAAGAGATTACTATATGGTATCGATGGTAGTTATATACTGGTTACGTATCGGATCACTTTGTATCGTCAATTTCCTTCCAATCGAAACGACAGTAAAGTGCACGCTTTTACAAATTCATTTCGTTCGATCACTCGCGCGAGTCGCGCGTAGGCGGGATCAGCAGACGGCATGAATTTATCAAAGACACGAGTTCCCGGCGACCTTTACGCGCACTGTATGTATCATCGTAAACGAAAGGCATCCTCGCTCTGCTGGCGTGCCTTGTTCCCGGATACTTAATGAAATGTACACGGAACTCGAGGTTTCACGCAGCCATGAAACAGCCCTTGACAAAGCAACTTTGACGTGCCATTCTACTGATCGGAAAGTAATTAGCGGTCAGCCAGCAGAATGAAGCTCTTTGAAGAGTGACATTACCTCAGTACATAACGATATCGATTTTCCCCGTAACCATAGCTGACCCGTTACGCACTAGAAAACCTACTGGTAGTGTCGTATTCGTTGCAAAGTGTTCGATCTCCTTTATGAAATTTTGCGCGAGAGTCACTACTACAGTCTCTACAGAGACTACTTTGTCTCATTTTGAAAAAAGCACAATTGGCACAAAATCACATAAAACAAATATTCCCGACAAAACTATCGGATGAGATATCATGGCGATTACACTTCTAGAAATGTTGAATCTCTATATAGAAAAGAATGTAATGAAATCCATTATATCCATGAAATTGTCCTAATTTTATACAACTGTTTTAATACGTATCTATATACATAAATATATTAATAGATATATCGTTATACAAGATAAATTTTATTAAATTAATGAAATTAAAACTTAAATGTATATAATTTGAATTTGTGATATGAGGACGAGTGGAATAGCATTAGGTTTAATTGCAATCGTTCGTTGCTATCGAAAGCTGAAAGATTGATAAATATTCTCTTCCAAATCAAATAAAAATTTAGACTTTACTAGTCGATAGGCAGAATTGTTTCTGATTAGAAAAAAAATCATGATTTGTTATAATCATAATTATACAGAGCACTGCCATGTCTCTGATTCGCGGAAAATCCACGCGCGCGCAAAAAGATGGAAACGCGGAAAAAGCCGTAGAAAAAGGAATAGAGAAGCAGCAAGCGCAGCGAGTAGGCGTTCCAATTAACGGTTTTTCACTTTACATGCACCCGCCCATATCTGACGCGATACGCGTCAGTGAAAAATGTACGTTTAATAATATTATATAATCATGGCCGATCTTTTTTTAGAGAAAGAAACGGATGCTGGCGTATATTTTTAACAGAATATTTTTCCATACTTATACGTACATACATAATTACTGCAATACTGCAATACTTGGAATCCATGATGATTCGTAACATGTATGTGCATGGGCATTTAAACAAATAGACATAGTAGAAGAAGAAGATGTAGTGCAATTTTATGTTGCTACGAATTAACAACGTATATTACGAATTAATTGTCATAAAAAACATAAAAAATTAAGAATTATATTTATAAAAAATTCTCTTTGTTAAAAATTATATTAATTGTTATAATTTCATTTGGTTACAAAAGAGGAAGAGGACGCAAACGCGCGCGTGTGTATACATATCTATCCTATGGCAAACTGTGGAAAGGTAAATTGACATCTGACATAAGTATGGTCCGTATGTTTTTCTAATGCTACAAAAAAAAAGTCTGAAACGACTTAGCGACAGTTACAAGTTGAAGTTTGCTAACAAGAAGAACGCTCGAGGCCAATGAATACAACCGAGAGCCGAGGTCTCGCTGAGTGGTTAGTTTGCAAAAAAATATGGGTCGCAGAGTGCTGCATGCTCTGCACCTCTGGTCGACGCATATATACATATATTTCTGTATGAGAAACATAATTCGAGCGTTATCTCAATCCCCCGTGAAAGATCTTGCTTTGCAGAATTTAATCGCGTTTAACACTAAAACGCGCGCTTTAAAGCGCGTTCTATTTGTTCGTATAAATAAATTTATTAGAAATAAAATATTAATATTTCTCTTTATTTTGTATTTTGTATTGTACTTGTATTCTTTTTATTTTGTGATTTGTTAGTTATAAACGATTAAAATAGAAAAAGATGTATATCGTTAGATTTCTCTAATCTAACTTTCATTAATATTCATTATTACCACTAACATTATATTAATAATTTACATCTTAATTTTATTTAATATACATATTCGTACGTATAAAAATAATTTATAGTTTCAAAAATTTCTATATTCTTAAAATTTTACCTTTTGCGACTACGTGTTTCACTCAAAAAACTTGTAGTCAATTTAGCATAGAGATAATCATTAAATTATTTTTTTTTAAACACAAAAGAAATCAGGGAAACTTGCTTTAAAAAATGCGATTTAAAAAAAAGAATTTGTATCGACTGCTTTTAACATTTCTCCCAAGAAAAACGCAACTCCAAAAACTGATAAAAAATTGACATTAAATATAGTAATATAATGGTATATCTAATAATAGAAATGATCAATAGGTAGAGGAAATACTTTGCGTGCATATAAAACAATATTTATATAAATGTTATGAGTAATTAATGTTCATATATACACATATCTATTATTTTCCAATTGTTTGTCATTATTGTATTATATTCAAATTCGTGATATTTTATAGAAGTTTCGGAATATAATACGTAGTGCGATGCACGAAAATGTACAACGAGACTTACTTGGAAAATGATGGCTTCGCGCTCGATTTGCGACATATTCTTGAAGATAGAATTGATGATGTTGAGAAACTTGTCTCGCTCCAGAAAACTGGCTTGATCTTTCTCGAAGAAGTCAATAAAGTCGTATAGAATAAAATACGTTCCTGAAACAGAAATATATGCATGCATGTTGAACGAGAGGTACATTATAAAATTTGTAAAAAAATATTTAAAAATATATTTATAAATACATTGGAAACAGGGTGCAAGTAGAAACTTGTACATTGCTTCCTCATATTTTTTTAAGTAAGCAAGTAGAAACCTGCATTGCTTCCTCTATTTTAAGCCATAGTTTATTTATATTTATTTATTTTGGCTTCCTCATAGAGGAAGCAATCAAAATTATGAACCTTTAACCGCATATAAAGCTGAATCTAATCAACCAAATCTTTTCAAACGTTTGTAACTCCAGAACTAATTAACCAAATCTTAATTAATTTAGGTATAGGGGTAGCGAGCTTAACTCATATAGTAGAATCGGCCGTAAAACGGCTTCCTCGTATCGCGATATATCTCGATATACGCGGGATAATTAAAGGGATCTCTCTCTGGAAAAGCGTTGCCCGCTGCCGCTTTCGAACCTCACGAGAATTAATATGAATTCACGACGGAGGAAAGATCGCGCCGTAACGAAACGTATCCTGGCTGACCGATGATTTCCCGAGTCGATATCGGTAAGGCGTGTTCGCGTGTTCGCGATACCGAAACTCGCGTAAACGAGACCTATCGCTCGCGTTCCCAGGATCGGTATCCACGCCGAAGCGCGATACTTCTAATTTATCACGGCCGAGTTATCGTCTCGCGTGGCCACAATACGCATTGTTACGTGTCGATATCATTCGTTGCCGGATAGGAAGAAAAGCAGGCAGGCGCGCAGGCACGGTTTCGGGAGCACGCGCGCGCGTGTTTCGCCACTTACATTGCACACGCGAGCTAATCTCCCGAGAGGGACGCCGCGTGGAAATCCGCGACGAAAGCCGACGGTGGTCCATAATGATCCTCTGAGCGGAACACGATCGCCATAAAGCCATAAATCAGCGCGCCGGCTATATCGCCGCCGCGCGTGGTGTGTGCGGCGCGCGGGATTCATTAGCATTTTTCCGCAAGTCGCAGTGGGAAAGTCGCGGAACGACGTTGACATAGCGCCTAAGCCGGGCTATCGTGGCAGATTACTCGCGGATAAGCACGGCGGATGCAGATTTATTACGCTACCGAACAAAACGACGAAACGTCTGGAACCTCGAGCTGAAACTGACCCCGGAATTTCCACGTGCGCGCGTGAACGCATATACAGAACTCTACGCTTGCCGCGTTATCGTGCCGTGTAATAACGCGACGCGATACGAACGACGGCACTCTTTCATCTCGTCGCGTAATCGCGCAGAAAATCGTTTAGTCGATAAACGAATCGCGCGTGATTGATGAGAATAATCGAGAATATGATTATAGGATAATATTATTATCCATGGTATTAAATCCGCGATATCGACGACTATCGGCGTTGTTTTATCGACTTACATCAGGAGAAGCGCTGCGTAAAAATGCTCACCCTCTTGTCAATATTCACCCAAAGTCGACGATTTTTACTTGCGCGTTGCTTCCCAGATCTGGCGAAACCTGGTCTTGTACGTGGATCAGGTAGAAAATCGGCTGTGTTCCGATCACGCCTTAGTTTCGCGCGAATTGAAGGTGAAATGGCGAAAGCGCGCGGTGTGTGTACCCCGTTATCGCGCATTAAGTGCACTCATCGTGCATGTCCGCAGGTATCGAGCGAAGTTTATTGGCTAATTGAAATTCGCCGATAGAAATATGGTGGGCGGCTCGTCAGCTAATCGACCGTGCGTTTCCGTTTTTGATTGTACTTCCTGGATTTGCATTCATATTTACATATATTTGCATAGCTATTATGAGTAAATCTTACCTGTGCTTTGAACAAAGTGTATCGTTTCCTATACCTATAAGCTTTGATCTTCGTGGCTCGATAGATATCTTGTTTACGGAGTGCCTGCAATATAACGGCTTTTGTTAAAAGAATATTAAAATCCTTACAAGACAAAATGAGAAATTTTTTTAACACTTTAAATATACAGACAGTGCTTGAAACAGTTGATAGAATCGTCAGCGTCACGTATCTTTTCACATGCTAAGTAAATTTTCAACTGTTGATTGAACAATAGTATCAAAAGAAGACAATTGTGGTCGACGTGGTAAAAGTAATGACAATAAGTTGATGATAAAATCTGCGGATCTTAAGGATCTATATGCGTGTAACGGGTCCGTGCAACTTTCTTAATTCGAGATTGTCATAGTGCGAAGTAACAAGTCATGTTTCACTGCAGTGGCTTTTGCAGTGGCCGTCCTTGAAAGCTTATATCTCACCCGGGAGAAATATATTAAGCGTCAAGCGAGACTCCCGCGGTTTGCGTTACGCGTAATAACTTGATTGGTCGCGGTGAAAGGTCGAATCACCAAAAGTAATTCGCGAATGCATTCGCCGAACGAAATTGACCTCGACTCGTCTTTCACCGTTAACTCGCATCGCCGCCGGTTTGTCCGGCGATGAATCGGAACTCTGATCGTTATATTAAGGAGGAAGGTGAGAAATTGACTGACGCGGGATACCCCCGCGCAAATTGTACGCGGTGCTAAAGTGCATTCATGACGAAGCGTCTTATTAACGCAATCTTATTCATTCGTAAATTCGTAATACCAATTATACCGTGCATGCGGTAATAAAAAGTGTTCGGACAATTTTTTTTTTCTTCTCGAAACCAGCTTGCGTTATGCGACGCGCGTGATTTTACGTACGAACGACTCGTGCGATTACTTTTGCAGGGAGGGATATCGATGAGAGTCCGGTAGCGCGGTATCGGTGTTCGCCGCAACCAGATACACCGCGACTAATAATTAATAGACGATCGCGCGAGTAAACGGTAAGCCGAGGGAACAATCCCGGTGGCTGGCAACCAGGTCGCGTATGTATCGTGTATCACGTGGGACGTACTTAGAGTCACGAGCGGCAGATTGCAGGACGATAGGATCGCGGGGGATCTTCTTCGTTGATCCAGTTGTGCACCTGACCCGCATTTCCGCATGAGTTATGGACGCCGCATCAATCCTTTTATCCCTCCTTACGTCGCTCCCGTTCCTCTTGTGAAACCGACATGATCGTCGGCTCTTCCCGCCCTCCCGCCGACACGAGCCACCCTCGTTTCTGGCGATGGTTAACGGTAACGACTTCGGCGAAACGTCCCTCTCTCGTTGCTATCGCTCTTCGCTTTTTCCCTGGTGTGACGAAGATCCTGCAGCTGCAGTTTTACCGACCCACTTTTAAGATCGTATCTGCTATCCGAGGTGCCTCACCTTTTTCTGCCGCCGCTTTTCGTCCTTTTGGTCCCTAATTGCTCTTTTCTTATTTTTTCGACCTATTTGTCTTCTCCCTCGACCACCATGGTAGTTTCGATGCTCCTCATTTCTTGAACTTCCCGTGAACTCTCTCTCAACATTATCGATAGACATTTATGTCTCCCGAGATTTTCGTTTATATTTATATATTTTTAAGCGCATTTTATTTTATCCTTCGGGATTTTGCCGATAGCGAACAGGAAATGAGGTTCTTGTTTTCGTTGGATTATCTCGATTACATTATTTTGTGTTTTTTATTTGTAATTAACGAGGCTCCACGCTGGGACGCTGAAACTTTGAAAACAAACATGTTAATTGACCTATCGGTTTTACGAAATTTTATAGTAATATATATCTGAAATATTAAACAGAGAAACGAAATAAATTTTGAGCGAAAATACGATGAGAAAAATTCTGATTACATATTTTCTCGAAAATTATGTATATTGGTCCTTCGTGTGTATCGGCTTAAATTTATTACATGGTATAACATATGATCACGTTTGCGTATACATCCCGTTTTATTAGACATAAAGATTTATTATTTTCCTTTTATGGCGGGATATATAATTGCGGCTCGCTTTATTTTCTCGCTCTCGGCGGGAAGAGCCACGTGCGTTTTGCGCAACGGATCTTGGTCGCGGTGCGATTAACGTCGTAAAAGCTTCATGTAACGTTTAAATACCGGCGATATTTACACGCTCGTTAGAGCACTATTAGCGCCATTAGAACAGTATTAAGAATATAGTCTCGTCGTTTTTAGTGTCAGTTCGCACGATCCGCCGTTCGCGGATGAACGCTCTACTTACGTCGAGCTCGACTTCTCGACTTTCTACGAGTTCGTCGTCCCTTTAAGGTTCCGAAATTCGATTATTCGAGAGCCAATTGCTGTAACCGATTACGTATATTGGAGCGATCGATTTTAAACTGAACCTCCGGATCCATTATTATAATATTCCAGTAAGATTTGACTGTCATATTCGTGAGTCGATTTTTTCGTATCATCACGATCAATATATCGCTTAATATAATTTGATAAATTTTTCTCTCTTCAACGAGAAGAAAAATCTTTTTTCACAATACATGTATATATTTATAATTAGTAACATATGTTGTTTTTCTGTGTTAATTTATTCTTGGTTCTTGCAATTCACGTAGAAACGTAATGAAAAATCAACTTTCCTCACAGATTAGATATTTCCCGAGAAACACGGTATATGCCGTCGAATTGATTGCGTCTAAAATACCAAAAGCTCTAGCCGCACGCCTATCCTTTGCGGTGATCATCGTTGCCGAAGGTATCGCGGCCGACGACGTACTAACGCTAACTACTACATTTATCTAAACTTTATGGCTCGTGACTAAGCGTTCGGGATGAAGCCTTTGGCATTCTGTAGGCTTCATCGAATCCACCATGGCAGGGAAAAGCGGATTCTCGAAGTCACGGCAGTTACATGTTTCTATAATATAATTCACGTTTGTTCGCCCGACGCTGTTCCGGGTGTCGCGATGGCACATTCTCTCGTTTCGCGAGGAAAAAAGAATTTTATATTGCGACAGTGATGCGCGGAGCCGACGACGACGACGACGACAACAATGATGACGACCGAATTGCGTGTACTTCGGCAAAAATGTCATTCGCGCGGTCGCCTCGGGACGCGAAATCATTACGTTGCACCATCAAGCGTACGTCGTACGTCGGAATATCCTCTCGGCGTCAATCGCGATCCGACCGAGTCGGTCGTGACGCGGCCTCTGTTCGGCAACCTTTGCCCACCCAGGACGTGAACGTGGTTTCAGACTCCGCTGCGGCACGGCACGATGCGCACGTACGACGAACCCTCGCGATATCGAAGGCGGCGCCAGGTCGACAATCGTGTTAATGGGCGAAAGATTTCCTAGTAACACAGTGGGAGAAACAATTGATTTTTGAGAATTTTCTATTAACTGTCATAATTAACAATCAAATTTACTTAAATGTTGCACGTTTTATGTGATGTAATAATTTTCGAACTATATAAAGCGAAACTATACAGCTGTTCGGATTAAAAGTCGGAAATCAAAGCTATCGTCACTGTTAAATTCGTGTCAAATTATCTAAATAAATGACTCAATTTGAGTCATTTTAACCATTCCTATAGGTGCTCCTATTCAATATGTCAACTAAATCAATAAAGTTAAAATAATACTGTTTTGTGTTAAAATAATTTCGACATACATGGTAGTTAAAAATAACAAAATGTTATTTTTAAGGTATTTGTTGAAATTTTATCCTGTAATATTTAACATTGACTGCAAAATACATTCATCAACGTACAGTAAATTCTTTTCGAAAAATGATTCTGAAAAAAAGAATTAATTGCTTTAACATTGTGAATTCAATCATACTCCGGTGATTTAAATGTTCAGTGATGTATCATTACGTGTCTATAGCACAGAGTATTAAACCATCGAATTGTTAACTAGAAAGTAGAAGTAGAAATTAGCAGTTGATTGATAAATGTTACTAACTCGTCTCAACGATCTCGGTCGGACGTGCGGTCATAATTAAAGTTTTCCTCGATTCATTCCACGCGCATGCACCACCGCCAGTGACATCGACTTCCGGCCAGCCTGGAAGCATCGTCCAAACGCTATTACGAAAGGAAACGCGCGCCCGCTCGGCATCTCTCGCAACGGGATCTCTCCCCGGCCAGCAGCGACAAAGCCTGTATATATATCGCGGCGTTCTTTCATTAACTCTCTCGATGTGTGGGACGTGTAATTTAGGCGAAGCACTAACTGTCAGGCGCGCTAACGGCGAGGCGATCAGTGTCGACACGGCCTCTTCGGGCCTCGGTCTTATCGATCTCTCGTTGCCTGCCGTTGCCGGTGGAATCGCGTAATCGTATCGTATATACCGGGAGGAATGAGGCGCGCTGCAACGCGTACTCGCTAACACCTATATCCATCATATGTCAACCGTGCGCGGCGGTTACACCGCGGCTGATGAATCCCAAGTATCCCGACGCGCGCCGAGCCGCCGCGCCGAGGCGAGACGTGGGCGTCGCGCTCGTCGCGATCGTAAGCTGTCGCGTGACGTTAACTCGGCGAAATCAAAGTGATTTACTTATCAACACGATCGTCAGTTCCGGGGAGAACGGGCGACCGCTATATGTGATCTGACTGTTACGCGCCGTTGAATTCCGCGGATATACGTGCCATTACGGTTACATGAAAACGGCCGGTTCGATAATAGACGCGCGATGATTACGACGAGGAAGGGTGGTTCGATCCTGTCCTCTTATCTATCATCGTGCGGCAAAACGGAGAGTACGCGCAAATAACTGAGCCACGTCCGGGAGAGTACGCGCGCGTAACATCAACGATGACTGGTTAAAGAATATTATCAGACCGTTCAGCTTTTTATAGAACTAAAAATATTTTTTTTTTTTTTTTATTAAGTACAGATCGAATTATATTTTCCAACGATAATAAAATGCAATCAGTCAAAGATTTGTCGTTCCGAATATTTCACGGCACTGAAATCCGGAAATATGATCTTT
>JASTWP010001746.1:0-60911 GCA_030770255.1 Temnothorax ravouxi | reverse complement strand
GGATCCATCTTGTCCATTCAAGATTTATTATCAAATAGAAAATCTATTTTCCGCGAGAACTAACGAAGCACCACTGTATTCCGGAAAGGGGATAATAGTACGCGAACTCTAATATACGATCAACAATACACGCGAAGGAATGTGAAGCAAAATCTATATCCCGCGCGAAACCTACGGAATGCGACCGTATTCCCGAAAGAAGACAATAATACGCGAACAATAACACTCGCGAAAGGAATGTGAAGGTAACCCGAGATAGGCAAATAGTTTTCAGACGCGACCGCTTGCCGAACGTAAACACCGAATTCCAGCGCGCTACGTCGTACTGAATAATATCGCTCTATCTGTGATTAGCCCTCCCGAAAATATTTTCACGGGATTATTCGAATGAGACTTCCATAAAGCTGAAAGAAAATGTTAAACAGAAAATAATACGACACAACATAAATAATATAGCACGTATAATATCGCAGCAAACACAAAATAAGGAAAAGATTAACTTCTTTATTTGGACAAACACAAAAATAATAATCGATCAGTAATCCGCGCGAATCGTGTCACCCGCACAAAATTATCGTAGCGCTATCGCAAGCCCTTTACGTGCCTTTCAGCGATCTTTCGACTGCCCCACGTTGGGCGCCAAATTTTGTCACGACTTTTTCACTCCCGGACCGCTCCGGGGCGTGGGCCGGATCAAAAGGATTGAGGAGAGCAGGATGGTAGGCCTCTCCAACGATTCCCTCGCACCTCCGACACTTCGCGAACGATTTTAACCGTTGGGCGCCAGACGCATACATGCGTCCGCGAAATCGCGAAAGAAAACCGAAACGAGACGCAAAACGAAACGTACGGATGTGCGAGAAATTGGCTAGCTCGACCTAATACTCAGGCGGGGGTGATGAAGGGCAGCGCGATATTCGGCGGGGTGACAGCCAAATCAATACCACGAATTTGAACGATTAACAGATCAGAAGTAACATTTATTCAACAAAATTTGAAAACATAATTGCCAATTCGGCTTCAGTCCAGCAGACCGATCAAAAATTCAAGGACGCGGGCGTCGATTTCTAAATAAAATGAGAGTAACGCGGACGCCAGAAAAACAAGGAAAGTTACGTAACTTGGTAGAGACGCAGAAGGCGTCATTATCCAGCAATTAAAATCAGGAGAAACGACTCTTACAAATCATAGAAATCACGCAGATAATAATAATAGATTAGTAAACTGACGAATACGGTAGAATATCGGCGCAGATTACGACTGAATACGACATAACCGGAGTAAACGCGAAATTATATCGGGAAATGCCGAGAAATGATAGCGTCTCACGCTCGGAGCGCGTGAACGCAATGTCCCAAGCCGTGCCGGGATTCTGTCGCAGAGTTACTTAAATCTAACGCAAAGCGTGGGCGTAACGCAAATAAACGTCCCAACGCAACAATAATCGAACGCAGTATTATCAAACGAACGCCAAGTGGGATATCGCCAGGATATCTTAACGCGAAGAATAAGGCGCCAGGGCGCTCGACGAAACGCGAGGTACTAAACTAACGCGAGGAAAGACACGGAATTACCGCGAGTATACGAGACGTAACGTGGCTCTAACTAGAGTTCTACAGTAACGTGGCTAACCCGTTAACGAGAATAACACGAATCGCATCCTAAGGCAAATAATCGGTCGGCGCGAACAGATTCTGCGTGAATAATACGTCAGCTTCATCGACATTCCACCACCGTCGCGATTCCAACATCGATATTCGAACGCAAGTAGTTCTCGGACGCGCGTACCTCGACAACCTAATGGTTATCGGAATGCAATCACACTAACGCGACTAATGCCGTGGCACAATCAAACGGACGCGAAGAACATAATAACGTAACTCAAATCGCGTGTGGATCTAAGTCCCGACCGGGCGGCTTACTACGCACCACGAAATACGCATTCTTGAACGCGAAGGTTCGCGAGAAAAGGGCGTATCCGCGAGATTTACGTCAAGGGTAACGAGTCTACCGCGATCTCCAGGAGCCCACGATTTTGGTCGCGATTCACGGCCACGAGACCATTCCGGTGCCCCTCGCTTTCTTTATCGATCGCCAATCACGCCTTGTCGGCGAATACGTGAATTTCCGCGAATATTCCCCGAGCGAGAGCGCGACCCGGGAGCGGTGTCGTGGCTTTACAGGTTAATTATCACGCTAGGCAACCTCACCGTTGGTCGTCTCTCTCCCGAGGCTCCTCGCCGTCGTCCAAAGGGTCGAAAATATGACTACGAAGATTTCGGCCAGCTCCAAAGTACGAGAGACGGAAGTGCGAAGTACCAAAATATATCGCGACTTGAGGCAAGCGTGTCGAGGCTGCCGAGGACGATCCACGAATGCTCCCGATATTCTCGCTCGATGGCGGAATCGATAGCGTACCCCACCCCGGGCGTACGCGGCCCCGCGAACTATCGCGCGGACCAATACGAGGTGAGCTCGCAGGCTCGCGGTGTCGCACAGGGCCGTTAATCACGGCTTTTCGCAGGGCGCTCGGCGGCCCTTTGCTCACGCGACCATTTTTCCGGGTTTCCTCCCGGCGCAGCGGACGGGACGTAATTGCCTCCGTGTTTCTCCTTTTCGGTCCGGGAATGGCGATCGTCCATCCCGGAATCCGGTCCTAAGGCGAGGAGGGCAGGTGAGTTGATTTTGCCCCGGCGTCCGGGGCCCTGCCTTCACAGATCCGGCCGTCGCTGCGTTACGCGCCACGCGCGTATCCTCTAGCGTTCCCCTGTGCTCTGCGGCCCGCAAGCATCCTCGAAATCCGCTGGTCGTCGCCAAATTTTCGCTTCCATCCTTGTCGTCTACTCCGCTACTCCTTGGTCCAATCTCAGGAACTCCTGTTTTTGGCTCGGTGAGGCGCCACGTAAATGATACAAAATAAAACAGGAATTAATACTAACGCAACGCGATTCGAATAGGCCCCCTGGAGATCTCGCATTGATTCGTTGGACCGTCCTCGGGCATAACAAGGTCGCGAAACCGTGCCTTGTGACGGCGGCGGGGCGCTGCAACAGTGCAGCGAAACTGCCACGTCACAGCATAAAAGGGACATCTTTTTCGATCACGTTGACCTTGACATATGTTGTCAAGGTCACCCTCCTAAGTGACCCTCAGAATATTTTAGCCGGTGATCATTGTTTATTAATACTAAGTTCGGGCCATTGACAATTTCACTCTCATGATATTTCGAGATTCGATCTGCATATAAGCGAAATAACCAATCAGCGTCAAGGAATTTGAGCGTGTGAATGCAGTATTTATAAATCAATTCTCGATCATGAGGAGGTTGAGGTGCAAATTCATTCTGCACATTATTATTATTTAAACCAATTTTTACCGAGATAAAAGAGAACAATAAAAGAAAGAAAAAATGGGTAACGCAAAAAGTAAGAAGCAGCACGAAGAAAACGAGAAGAAAGATAATGTGGAAAGAAAGAAAAAGGAAGAGAAAAAGATAGAAAAGAAAAATTTAGAAAAAGATGAGCCGGATGAAGAAAAAAACGAGGAAGTAAAAGAAGATAAAAGTAAAAAAGAGGTGGCCAGCAGTTGAAAGAGAGAAATAATTAGTATGTAATAATTTTGTGATTATACAATTACAGTTATAAATAAACTATTTTAGATATTAATTTATTGCTTTATTTTACATTTAGTTATTATTCTTCCCGAGCGCGTGAGATCAGGAACAGAGAAAATTGGCGAGACAGAGAATCGGTTGAAGGAAGAGAATGGAGAGAAGAAAGCTTAAGAAGAAGGGAATATAGAGGAAGAGAAAGAGGATGGATAAGCGAATGGAAAGGAAGAGGAAGAAAATAGACAGGCGAATGGAGACAAAGCGGACGAAAAGGAGGGAATATGAGGCGCACAGGAACGCCAGTTTTTATTTTTAATTATTAATCAAATGCAATTATATACATGAAAATAAAAAAAAAAACTGGTTTTTGTTGGCTGTTTGCAATCCTTTTTGTTGACTGTTTGCAATCCTCAAATCCTTCATTTCCATATTTTTGCATTCTTAAACACTGGAGACTATTGGTAGTCTGAGACACCAATACATATATTGTATTATATACTGTATTATACAGGGTGTCCGGTAATAATGGCTAATAGGTTAAAAAAAGTGACTTATACCACTATGGCTTTAACCCCTCATATATGCATTCATATATGGATACACATATAAGATTCATATGCTGGAAGTATATATAACCCTATATGATTATATGTATATGATCATATATAAACTCCAAATTAGGTATAATATTGAGTATAAAGTACAATATTGACTATAAGTGGGTTTACGATTGTTGCAAATATGCTTCTCCATTACATTTGTTTTTTAAAAACTTTAAATAAAGTTTTGTAATTGCAATATGATGTATTTTGCACTTTATTAACGATATTTTCCAGGGTCTCTCATATTAGGAGCACACTTTTGCGATTTTGCCGAAAGTTCATTTTTAACATTTTTCTAATTTTCAGAAATATTAATATTTAAATTAAATTTTACATTTTAGCATCTTAAAACTTATTAAATTCCCTTCAAAACAACCTACTATATTTTTCAATTCTGTCCGACAAGGAGTCGGTTGATTTAAAGACGGTAGTTTAACTTTTACACATGAATAACACATTTTAGGTGCTTAAGTTTTAAACTTTTTTGCTTAACAATGATCACATATTGGATCAATTTTCCAAATTATTATTTTCAGATGAATTCCGCACCGCGCGTCTTCTGTCGCCCACGATTGTGCGGCGCGAGCGGCAACGCGGGCTCGCGCTGCGAGAGGGTTCGACTCGCGCCCGCTACGCGGCGCATCGTCGGTATATTTTCGCATTATTAAGATTCAACATCGACCTCTATATCTAGGGCAGCTCGGCATCTCCGATATTTCACTTAACGATCAGCGACATCATCCTTTGGTTTACCCTGGCGTTTTTTAGGGAATTTTAAGATTGCTTGCTCGCTCATTGCGAGCGAGCAATCTCAAAATTTCCTAAAAAAGTTAGAGCAACCACGGACATTTTTTAAAAAATTTGGTTAATTAATCAATAATTCTTTAAAATTTCTGTTAAAAAAAACAGTTAAGTTTACTGTTTCTATAACTCAAAAACTGATTAACCAAATTTTAACGAATTATATATGAAATAGGGGTAGAAAAAACTGAAAAATATAATAGAATTAGAAATAGATCGAAAATTAGTTAATTAGATCAAACTTTATCAGGGTTCTATTTATGTACGGATTCTCCGAAATTTCAAACATCTGTAATTCCAGAACTAATTAACTAAATTTTAAAATTATATATGAAATAGGGGTAAAAAAAACTGAAAAATTTAATAAACTTAGATATAGATCGCTATCTCAAATATTGAGAAAGCTATAGGATAAAACACACTTTTCTAAAAAAAAAAAAAAAATTCGAATAAAATCTATACCGGTCAACCGATTTTAATAAAATTTGAAGAAAACATACTTTCTATGATAATCTATCGATTAAAAAAAATACATCGCGGTATCTAAAAAATTGTAGAAGTAGATGCGTGTACAAAAAATCCGTACACACACACACACACACACACACACACACACACACACACACACATATACATACTTCCGGACATTTTTTACTAATATGATTTCTCGACATTTTGGAACATTTTAAACCTATTTCCATCAAAATCTAGAAAAAAAAATTTTTCACCATCACAAAGCTTCCTCTATGAGGAAGCAATAACATCAAATACGGCAAAATACGGTGAAATAAAATCAAATACGGTAAAATACGGTGAAATAAAGTCAAATATGGTAAATACGGTGAAATAAAATCAAATACGGTAAAATAAAATCAAATATGGTAAAATATGGCGAAATAAAATCAAATACGGTAAAATACGGCGAAATAAAATCAACTTCGGTAAAATACGGTGAAATAAAATCAATAATGATAAAATACGGTCAAACGAAGTAAAGTACGGTAAAATATGATACAATTTTCAATAATTCGTAATCATAATATATTATGTGACAAAAATACTTAACAAAAATTGGTAAAATCCACTAAAAAAAGACATTAAAATTGTAAAAAAAAAAAAACGCTAAGTACGTTTTACGCAAAATAATTTTAGAAATAACATTAGAAAAATAGAGAAAATTAAAAAACACAAAAAAATAAATATAATGGCATGAAAAAGAAGTAAAATCAAAGTATTATTTCAAGTATATTTATTAGAGCAAGTAATATTATTTAAAAAACACAAAAAATAAATATAACAGCATGAAAAAAAAGTGAAATCAAAGTATTATTCCAAGTACATTTATTAGAGTAAGTAATATTTCGCAAGATATACATTTTGTACGTGAATTAAAGGAATACAATATTTTATAAACTATCTCTCAAAATTGCAGTAGACCTAATATAGGATGCAGAAGACATTTAAAACGTATGAAGTACAACGGCATGATAAAATGAAAATATCGAATACAATAGATAGCGTAACGAGAGGTGCAGAAATTGAAAAGGGTTTAGTTACATCGATAATAAGCAGAGACAACAATCGAAGATGGACATGACCTCCAGCAGCATCCGTCGGACACACCAAGGATGCTGCTGGAGATTATGTCCATCTTTGATTGTTGTCTCTGCTTATTATCGATGTAACTAAACCCTTTTCAATTTCTGCACCTCTCGTTACGCTATCTATTGTATTCGATATTTTCATTTTATCATGCCGTTGTACTTCATACGTTTTAAATGTCTTCTGCATCCTATATTAAATATACTGCAATTTTGAGAGATAATTTATAAAATATTGTATTCCTTTAATTCACGTACAAAATATATCCGTACAAAATTACCTTTTTAAAAAAAAGGTAAAAAAAGGCGCCAAGTACACGCATTGTAGTGTATATGTAGTTACCTCAAAAAAAGAGAAAGTGGTAGTATTATACTTCGAAAAAATATAAGTAACAAGTGGTAGACATAATCTTTATATCTCGAAAAATCTCGAAAAAATCTAAGCTGTAGTATCTTTATTTCCGAAAAATTATAACCCAAGTACACATCACAAAATTATGTTACCTTATCAAAAAGAAGAGTCGCGCTTCAAGTGATTTATTACAATTACAAAAAAGAAATTGTTGAAATTATTAATTTTACGCTGTGTTACAAACAAAGAAATGCTTTATTCCAATTACAAATGACAAATGTGGCATCGACCACGTGCATGCACGCGTGGTTTGCGCGTGGCTCTCTCTTTACAAGAAACACTAAAGTGATTCTGAACTCTATATTCTAACTACTGATCAGAGTCTCTCTCTTGACAAAATAATTGCGTTTCACAATATATTGCTCTGATAATCGCTCTGTACTTATCTGAGTTTCCCTACGCCGGTGAGCTCACTTCGGTGTCTTAACCTAATCCGTCGCCTGTGGTCGCCTACGAGAGAGAGAGAGTCATTCCTCGCGAGTACGTGTTTATATATGTTTCTACTGTCCTGTTTTCATGACTCTATTCAGGTCGCGCTTTCAAGAAGGCACGGGATTCGTACATTCGTTGTGACGCGAGAATTACCTTCCAACACTCTCCTTTAATTCTGCGCTAACTTATAAACTAGTGATTCTTTAAATTTTCCGAATTTTACGAAGCTCAGAGGCTTAGTAAAAATGTCCGCTATTTGTTCACCGGTAGGGCAATACTTCAGTTTAATTACATTGTCTCTCACCAACTCGTGTACGAATCTGAATTTAACGTCTATATGCTTTGACCTCTTGTTAACTATTCCGTTTCGAATAAGCGTGATTGCGCTTTGATTGTCTATGTTCAGCTCGATCGTTATCGATTCATTTAGCAGTTCTTCCAGTAGAGTTTTCAAATACAGCAATTCCTTGCAGCACTCAGCTGCAGCGATGTATTCGGCTTCGGTACTGGAAAGTGCGATGACTGATTGCTTTCTAGAGCACCAGCTTAATGCTCCTCCAGCGTAGAATATTACATATCCTGTCGTGCTGCGTCTTGTTTCCGGATCCCCTGCGTAATCAGCGTCGCAGTAGGCCTGCAGCAAATTAATTTTTCCGTTTCCTTGAAATCTGATGCCCTGTGTGATGTTCCCGTTCAGATATTTTATTATGTGCTTCACGCCGTTAAAGGTTAGTCTACAATGAGATGTATCGTTAGATCATAGTCGTAAGTCATAAGTCATAACAGCGCATGCAGTTGAGTCAGTCAACCAATGAGAACGAGCTGTTTTAGAAACTGTCAGAGCCAATGAGAGCGGAACGCGCGTCTTATAAGTTAGCGGAACAAAATGAGCAGAATCGATTCTAATTAATATTTTTATTTGTTGCTCATTTGTTGCTTAAAAGTTGTCAAAGAAAAAAATTTGTTGCTCTGCAAGTTTTTTTAAAAAACGATGTTCTGCTAAAAGAAGATTTAAGTTAGCGTGACAATATGTACATATAATAACGAAATTGCACATAACAATAACGTAAGAATTTGTTGCTAATTTGTTGCTCGTAAAATAAATAAATAACAGCGGAAAACCTTAGCGTGCTGACAGTTATAAGAGTAAAGTATTAGAAAAAAATGTGTTGCTCGTTTAAATTTGGTGCTGGCGTATTGTCTGAATTTGTTGCTGTCGAAATATCCGAGTTCCGAATTTGTTGCTTGCAAAATAAGTATAAACAATAACGGAAAATCTCAGCGTGCAGCTAGTTACAAGAGTGAAGTATCAGAAAAAAATTTGTTGCTCCGGTCTTTTTGGTATTAAAAATATTTTATGGACCGTGCCCTATCAGAATATGCAACATATGATTTTGTTGCTCGCCTCTAACTGTAAATAAGCAAATTATTTATCTCCGCGTCGACCGTTATCTACGACTTCGATGTCTATAAAAACTAAGTAAAAGAATTTGTTGCTCGGGTCTTTTTGGTATATTAAAATATTCTGTGGACCGTGCCCTATCAGAATATGCAACATATGATTTTGTTGCTTGCCCCTAATTGTAAATAAACAAATTATTTATCTCCGCGTCGATCGTTATATCTATATACGACTTCGATGACTAAAAACTAAGTAAAGCAATTTATTTGCAGTTAGAGGCGAGCAACAAAATTATATGCTGCATATTCTGATAGAGCACGGTCCATAAATTATTTTAATACCAAAAAGAACCGAACAACAAAATCCTTTACTTAGTTTTTAGTCATTGAAGTCGTAGATAACGGTCGACGCGGAGATAAATAATTTGTTTATTTACAATTAGGGGCAAGCAACAAAATCATATGTTGCATATTCTGATAGGGCACGGTCCACAGAATATTTTAATATACCAAAAAAAGACCCGAGCAACAAACATTTCTGATACTTCACTCTTGTAACTAGCTGCACGCTGAGGTTTTCCGCTATTGTTTATACTTAGTTTGCAAGTAACAAATTCGGAACTCGGATATTTCGAGAGCAACAAATTCAGACAATACGCCAGTACCAAATTTAAACGAGCAACAAATTTTTTTCTGATACTTTACTCTTATAACTGTCCGCACGCTGAGGTTTTCCGCTGTTATTTACACTTATTTTGCGAGCAACAAATTAGCAACAAATTCTTACGTTATTGTTATGTGCAATTTCGTTATTATATGTATATTGTCACGCTAACTTAATCTCCTTTTAGCGGAACATCGTATTTTAAGAAAACTTTTACAGAGCAACAAATTTTTTTCTTTGGCAACTTTTTAGCAACAAATGAGCAACAAATAAAAATATTAATTAGAATCGATTCTGCTCACTTTGTTCAGCTAACTTATAAGACGTGAAAGCGGAGTTAAGCGGCCACGTTAACGACGTAATAGTAGCACGCGGAATAGTTCGGAATAACAGTTCTTTGAGTTTACACGTGACATCGGCGTACGGCAAAAAATCAGTGTCGAGATCAAGATCGCCAAGGTATTCGCCACCGCTTAGATCTAGTTTGAAATAACTTAGATTATCCCCGAGAAGAGTGTCACCACGCCGATTTTACGTTCCAGATCCAGATCTCCCTTGTCTTATTCTCCTGGAAGAGGATCACCTCGCTTGCGTTCGCCGAAAGCATCACCACTCAAAACACCATCTCGATTGAGATCGCCGCGACTTTCTTAAATTTGACGAAATGGATCCAGATCGATCTCGATGACCTCGATCTTATCAAAATTGTTGAGAGACAACCATGCCTGTACAATAAGAGTTCTAAGACGTACAAAGCCATGGACAAACGTGCAATATGGACTCAAATTGGAGGCTTGTTGACCCATCCAAAAACAGATATTTTTATAGGAAATCATTGATGTTATTCAAAATAATGCTTGAGTGCTACTATTACAGTGCTATGGCTGCGGCCCACTTGACGCTACAAATGCTTCGAAGCATTCCCCTTCCCTGGTAGCAAAATAACGTCTCGAGACGTCATTAAGACGTTATTAAGACGTCATTTGACGTTATTTTGCTACCAGGGTTCTTTCTTTTAATGAAGAAAGAAGAAGAAGAACGCTTCAAAGCATTTGTATAGCGTCAAGTGAACCGCAGTTTCTTTGCGTCTCCTTGATTGTGGACCGTTTGGATAGCTGGTTGATAATGTGAAACCTTCCTCTAAACTCTTTCCATATTCTAGGAAAACAAGCCATATGAAACGCTGGAAATCCTTAAGGACCCAGTGGAGCCGTAAGCAAAAAAGAAAACGTGAATATATACCATCAGGATCAGGTGCCAGCGCAGATACTCAAACTCAAGAATTTCGATTTTATGGAGAAATGAGTTTCTTAATACCGCATTATGTGCCAAGACCGTGAGTATATTTATTGCACCTCTGAATGCATAGCCTATTTCATTGTACAGTCGCGCTCAATGCTGTACAATGAAATAGGCTATGCATTCAGAGGTGCAATAAATATACTCACGGTCTTGGCACATAATGCGGTATTAAGAAACTCATTTCTCCATAAAATCAAAATTCTTGAGTATCTGCGCTGGCACTTGATCCTGATGGTATATATTCACGTTTTCTTTTTTTGCTCACGGCTCCACTGGGTCCTTAAGAATTTCCAGCGTTTCATATGGCTTGTTCTCCTAGAATATGGAAAGAGTTTAGAGGAAGGTCTCACATTATCAACCCTATCCAAACGATCCACAATCAAGGAGACGCAAAGAAACTGCGGTCCACTTAACGCTATACAAATGCTTTGAAGCGTTCTTCTTCTCCTTCTTTCTTCATTAAAAAAAATCGAGAAGAAGAATGCTTCGAAGCATTTGTAGCGTCAAGTGGGCCGCAACCATAGCACTCTAATAGTAGCACTCAAGCATTATTTTGAATAACATCAATGATTTTCTATAAAAATACCTGTTTTTGGATGGGTCAACAAGCCACCAATTTAAGTCCATATTGCACGTTTGTCCATGGCTTTGTACGTCTTAGAACTCTTATTGTACAGGCATGGTTGTCTCTCAACAATTTTGATAAGCTCGAGGTCATCGAGATCTGAATCCATTTCGTCAAATTTAAGAAAGTCGCGGCGATCTCAATCGAAATGGTGGTCTACGTGGTGATGCTTTCGGCGAACGCAAGCGAAGTGATCCTTTTCGAGGAGAAGACAAGGGAGATCTGGATCTGGAACGTAAAATCGGCGTAGTGACACTCTTCTCGGGATAATCTAAGTTATTTCGAACTAGATCTAAAAGCGGTGGCGAATACCTTGACGATCTTGATCTCGACACTGATTTTTTGCCGTACACCGATGTCACTGTACCTATACTCAAAGAAATTTTATTTAGTCCATTCGCCAGGTCGATTGAGCATTTTTATCGAGGTTGATGGCTTAAGTTAATGTTTTTTTTTATGTTTTTTGGGTCGTAGAACAAGAATCTGTAAATAATTTTTTTCGTAAGTTAATGCAATAAAAAGTTATTAATAATTTATTTGTTTAAATTGCCCTAGCGATTAAACTATACATCCTATAAAAAAATGAACTGAAGAAAATTTGTTCCTCTTTTCACGACAAACATAATGGCGTTTAAATTTTTCCAAAATCTTGATTATTGACGGAAATATGTCAATTTTTAGGTAATTACTGCCTACGCGTCACGGAGTACCCTAGGCGTGCGCGCTCGCGCTCAAGTCAAATAAAAGGAGCAAAAAAAATAAATTAAATTAAATTGAAGGAGCAAAACTCGTGTGGTACAATTGAGCGCGAGCGCGCATGCCTAGGGTACTCCGCGACGCGTAGGCAGTAATTACCTAAAAATTGCCCATACAGCACAGGTTGTTGCAGAAAATTTCCAGAAAAGTTTCAAAGTTGCAGAAAGCTTCCAGAAAGGTTCCAAATCATTTGAATCCTTTCCGGAAGCTTTCTGCAACAATCTGTGCTGTATGGGTGACATATTTCCGTTAATAATCAAGATTTTGAAAAAATTCAAACGCCATTTTGTTCGTCGTAAAAGAAGGAACAAATTTTCTCTAGTTCATTTTTTTATAGGATGTATAGTTTGATCGCTAGAGCAATTTAAACAAATAAATTGTTAATAACTTTTTATTGCATCGACTTACAAAAAAACTATTTACAGATTCTTATTCTACGACTCAAAAAACATAAAAAAACATTAACTTAAGCCATCAACCTCAATAAAAATGCTCAATCGACCTGGCGAATGGACTAATTATTCCGAACTATTCCGCGCGCTACTATTACGTCGTTAACATGGCCGCCTAACTTTGCTCTCATTGGTTGGTCGTAAGTCGTAAGTCGGTGTCATAAATATTGGCATTTGGCCAATATTTATGACACCGACTTACGACTTACGACCAACCAATGAGAGCAAAGTTAGGCGGCCATGTTAACGACGTAATAGTAGCGCGCGGAATAGTTCGGAATAATTAGTCCATTCGCCAGGTCGATTGAGCATTTTTATTGAGGTTGATGGCTTAAGTTAATGTTTTTTTATGTTTTTTGAGTCGTAGAATAAGAATCTGTAAATAGTTTTTTTGTAAGTCGATGCAATAAAAAGTTATTAACAATTTATTTGTTTAAATTGCTCTAGCGATCAAACTATACATCCTATAAAAAAATGAACTAGAGAAAATTTGTTCCTTCTTTTACGACGAACAAAATGGCGTTTGAATTTTTTCAAAATCTTGATTATTAACGGAAATATGTCACCCATACAGCACAGATTGTTGCAGAAAGCTTCCGGAAAGGATTCAAATGATTTGGAACCTTTCTGGAAGCTTTCTGCAACTTTGAAACTTTTCTGGAAATTTTCTGCAACAACCTGTGCTGTATGGGCAATTTTTAGGTAATTACTGCCTACGCGTCGCGGAGTACCCTAGGCATGCGCGCTCGCGCTCAATTGTACCACACGAGTTTTGCTCCTTCAATTTTAATTTAATTTATTTTTTTTGCTCCTTTTATTTTGACTTGAGCGAACGAGCGCGCAACGCCTAGGGTACTCCGTGACGCGTAGGCAGTAATTACCTAAAAAATTGACATATTTCCGTCAATAATCAAGATTTTGGAAAAATTTAAACGCCATTATGTTTGTCGTGAAAAGAGGAACAAATTTTCTTCAGTTCATTTTTTTATAGGATGTATAGTTTAATCGCTAGGGCAATTTAAACAAATAAATTATTAATAACTTTTTATTGCATTAACTTACGACAAAAATTATTTACAGATTCTTGTTCTACGACCCAAAAAACATAAAAAAAAACATTAACTTACGCCATCAACCTCGATAAAAATGCTCAATCGACCTGGCGAATGGACTAAAATAAAATTTCTTTGAGTATAGGTACAGTGACATCGGTGTACGGCAAAAAATCAGTGTCGAGATCAAGATCGTCAAGGTATTCGCCACCGCTTTTAGATCTAGTCGAAATAACTTAGATTATCCCGAGAAGGAGTGTCACTACGCCGATTTTACGTTCCAGATCCAGATCTCCCTTGTCTTCTCCTCGAAAAGGATCACTTCGCTTGCGTTCGCCGAAAGCATCACCACGTAGACCACCATTTCGATTGAGATCGCCGCGACTTTCTTAAATTTCGACGAAATGGATTCAGATCTCGATGACCTCGAGCTTATCAAAATTGTTGAGAGAACAACCATGCCTGTACAATAAGAGTTCTAAGACGTACAAAGCCATGGACAAACGTGCAATATGGACTTAAATTGGTGGCTTGTTGACCCATCCAAAAACAGGTATTTTTATAGAAAATCATTGATGTTATTCAAAATAATGCTTGAGTGCTACTATTAGAGTGCTATGGTTGCGGCCCACTTGACGCTACAAATGCTTCGAAGCATTCTTCTTCTCGATTTTTTTTAATGAAGACAAGAAGGAGAAGAAGAACGCTTCAAAGCATTTTGTATAGCGTTAAGTGGACCGCAGTTTTCTTTGGCGTCTCCTTGATTGTGGATCGTTTGGATAGGGTTGATAATGTGAGACCTCCTCTAAACTCTTTCCATATTCTAGGAGAACAAGCCAATATGAAACGCTGGAAATTCTTAAGGACCCAGTGGAGCCGTGAGCAAAAAAAGAAAACGTGAATATATACCATCAGGATCAAGTGCCAGCGCAGATACTCAAGAATTTTGATTTTATGGAGAAATGAGTTTCTTAATACCGCATTATGTGCCAAGACCGTGAGTATATTTATTGCACCTCTGAATGCATAGCCTATTTCATTGTACAGCATTGAAGCGCGACTGTACAATGAAATAGGCTATGCATTCAGAGGTGCAATAAAATATACTCACGGGTCTTGGCACATAATGCGGTATTAAGAAACTCATTTCTCCATAAAATCGAAATTCTTGAGTTTGAGTATCTGCGCTGGCCACCTGATCCTGATGGTATATATTCACGTTTTTCTTTTTTGCTTACGGCTCCACTGGGTCCCTTAAGGATTTCCAGCGGTTTCATATGGCTTGTTTTCCTAGGGAATATGGAAAGAGTTTAGAGGAAGGTTTCACATTATCAACCCAGCTATCCAAAACGTGTCCACAATCAAGGAGACGCAAAGAAACTGCGGTTCACTTGACGCTATACAAATGCTTTGAAGCGTTCTTCTTCTTCTTTCTTCATTAAAAGAAAGAACCCTGGTAGCAAAAATAACGTCAAATGACGTCTTAATAACGTCTTAATGACGTCTCGAGACGTTATTTTGCTACCAGGGACAGGGGAATGCTTCGCGAAGCATTTGTAGCGTCAAGTGGGCCGCAGCCATAGCACTGTAATAGTAGCACTCAAGCATTATTTTTGAATAACATCAATGATTTCCTATAAAAATATCTGTTTTTGGAATGGGTCAACCAAGCCTCCAATTTGAGTCCATATTGCACGTTTGTCCATGGCTTTGTACGTCCTTTAGAACTCTTATTGTACAGGCATGGTTGTCTCTCAACAATTTTGATAAGATCGAGGTCATCGAGATCGATCTGGATCCATTTCGTCAAAATTTAAGAAAGTCGCGGCGATCTCAATCGAGATGGTGTTTCTTGAGTGGTGATGCTTTCGGCGAACGCAAGCGAGGTGATCCTCTTCCAGGAGGAATAAGACAAGGGAAGATCTGGATCTGGAACGTAAAATCGGCGTGGTGACACTCTTCTCGGGGATAATCTAAGTTATTTCAAACTAGATCTAAGCGGTGGCGAATACCTTGGCGATCTTGATCTCGACACTGATTTTTTGCCGTACGCCGATGTCACGTGTAAACTCAAAGAACTGTTATTCCGAACTATTCCGCGTGCTACTATTACGTCGTTAACAGTGGCCGCTTAACTCCGCTTTCACGTCTTATAAGTTAGCTGAACAAAGTGAGCAGAATCGATTCTAATTAATAGTTTTATTTGTTGCTCATTTGTTGCTAAAAAGTTGCCAAAGAAAAAAATTTGTTGCTCCTGTAAAAGTTTTCTTAAAATACGATGTTCCGCTAAAAGGAGATTAAGTTAGCGTGACAAATATACATATAATAACGACAATTGCACATAACAATAACGTAAGAATTTGTTGCTAATTTTGTTGCTCGCAAAATAAGTGTAAATAACAGCGGAAAACCTCAGCGTGCGGACAGTTATAAGAGTAAAGTATCAGAAAAAAATATTGTTGCTCGTTTAAATTTGGTACTGGCCGTATTGTCCTGAATTTGTTTGCTCTCGAAATATCCGAGTTCCGAATTTGTTACTTGCAAACTAAGTATAAACAATAGCGGAAAACCTCAGCGTGCAGCTAGTTTACAAGAGTGAAGTATCAGAAATGTTTGTTGCCTCGGGTCTTTTTTTGGTATATTAAAATATTCTGTGGACCGTGCCCTATCAGAATATGCAAACATATGATTTTGTTGCTTGCCCCTAATTGTAAATAAACAAATTATTTATCTCCGCGTCGACCGTTATCTACGACTTCAATGACTAAAAACTAAGTAAAGGATTTTGTTGTTCGGTTCTTTTTGGTATTAAAATAATTTATGGACCGTGCTCTATCAGAATATGCAGCATATAATTTTGTTGCTCGCCTCTAACTGCAAATAAATTGCTTTACTTAGTTTTTAGTCATCGAAGTCGTATATAGATATAACGATCGACGCGGAGATAAATAATTTGTTTATTTACAATTAGGGGCAAGCAACAAATCATATGTTGCCATATTCTGATAGGGCACGGTCACAGAATATTTTAATATACCAAAAAAGACCCGAGCAACAAATTCTTTTACTTAGTTTTTATAGACATCGAAGTCGTAGATAAACGGTCGACGCGGGAGATAAATAATTTGCTTATTTACAGTTAGAGGCGAGCAACAAAATCATATGTTGCATATTCTGATAGGGCACGGTCCATAAAATATTTTTAATACCAAAAAGACCGGAGCAACAAAATTTTTTTCTGATACTTCACTCTTGTAACTAGCTGCACGCTGAGATTTTTCCGTTATTGTTTATACTTATTTTGCAAGCAACAAATTCGGAACTCGGATATTTCGACAGCAACAAATTCAGACAATACGCCAGCACCAAATTTTAAACGAGCAACACATTTTTTTCTAATACTTTACTCTTATAACTGTCCAGCACGCTAAGGTTTTCCGCTGTTATTTATTTATTTTACGAGCAACAAATTAGCAACAAATTCTTACGTTATTGTTATGTGCAATTTCGTTATTATATGTACATATTGTCACGCTAACTTAAATCTTCTTTTAGCAGAACATCGTTTTTTAAAAAAACTTGCAGAGCAACAAATTTTTTTCTTTGACAACTTTTTAAGCAACAAATGAGCAACAAATAAAAATATTAATTAGAATCGATTCTGCTCATTTTGTTCCGCTAACTTATAAGACGCGCGTTCCGCTCTCATTGGCTCTGGACAGTTTCTAAAACAGCTCGTTCTCATTGGTTGACTGACTCAACTGCATGCGCTGTTATGACTTATGACTTACGACTATGATCTAACGATACATCTCATTGTAGACTAACCTTTAACGGCGTGAAGCACATAATAAAATATCTGAACGGGAACATCACACAGGGCATCAGATTTCAAGGAAACGGAAAAATTAATTTGCTGCAGGCCTACTGCGACGCTGATTACGCAGGGGATCCGGAAACAAGACGCAGCACGACAGGATATGTAATATTCTACGCTGGAGGAGCATTAAGCTGGTGCTCTAGAAAGCAATCAGTCATCGCACTTTCCAGTACCGAAGCCGAATACATCGCTGCAGCTGAGTGCTGCAAGGAATTGCTGTATTTGAAAACTCTACTGGAAGAACTGCTAAATGAATCGATAACGATCGAGCTGAACATAGACAATCAAAGCGCAATCACGCTTATTCGAAACGGAATAGTTAACAAGAGGTCAAAGCATATAGACGTTAAATTCAGATTCGTACACGAGTTGGTGAGAGACAATGTAATTAAACTGAAGTATTGCCCTACCGGTGAACAAATAGCGGACATTTTTACTAAGCCTCTGAGCTTCGTAAAATTCGGAAAATTTAAAGAATCACTAGTTTATAAGTTAGCGCAGAATTAAAGGAGAGTGTTGGAAGGTAATTCTCGCGTCACAACGAATGTACGAATCCCGTGCCTTCTTGAAAGCGCGACCTGAATAGAGTCATGAAAACAGGACAGTAGAAACATATATAAAACACGTACTCGCGAGGAATGACTCTCTCTCTCTCGTAGGCGACCACAGGCGACGGATTAGGTTAAGACACCGAAGTGAGCTCACCGGCGTAGGGAAACTCAGATAAGTACAGAGCGATTATCAGAGCAATATATTGTGAAACGCAATTATTTTGTCAAGAGAGAGACTCTGATCAGTAGTTAGAATATAGAGTTCAGAATCACTTTAGTGTTTCTTGTAAAGAGAGAGCCACGCGCAAACCACGCGTGCATGCACGTGGTCGATGCCACATTTGTCATTTGTAATTGGAATAAAGCATTTCTTTGTTTGTAACACAGCGTAAAATTAATAATTTCAACAATTTCTTTTTTGTAATTGTAATAAATCACTTGAAGCGCGACTCTTCTTTTTGATAAGGTAACATAATTTTGTGATGTGTACTTGGGTTATAATTTTTCGGAAATAAAGATACTACAGCTTAGATTTTTTCGAGATTTTTCGAGATATAAAGATTATGTCTACCACTTGTTACTTATATTTTTTTCGAAGTATAATACTACCACTTTCTCTTTTTTTGAGGTAACTACATATACACTACAATGCGTGTACTTGGCGCCTTTTTTTTACCTTTTTTTTAAAAAGGTAATTTTGTACGGATATATTTTGTACGTGAATTAAAGGAATACAATATTTTATAAATTATCTCTCAAAATTGCAGTATATTTAATATAGGATGCAGAAGACATTTAAAACGTATGAAGTACAACGGCATGATAAAATGAAAATATCGAATACAATAGATAGCGTAACGAGAGGTGCAGAAATTGAAAAGGGTTTAGTTACATCGATAATAAGCAGAGACAACAATCAAAGATGGACATAATCTCCAGCAGCATCCTTGGTGTGTCCGACGGATGCTGCTGGAGGTCATGTCCATCTTCGATTGTTGTCTCTGCTTATTATCGATGTAACTAAACCCTTTTCAATTTCTGCACCTCTCGTTACGCTATCTATTGTATTCGATATTTTCATTTTATCATGCCGTTGTACTTCATACGTTTTAAATGTCTTCTGCATCCTATATTAGGTCTACTGCAATTTTGAGAGATAGTTTATAAAATATTGTATTCCTTTAATTCACGTACAAAATGTATATCTTGCGAAATATTACTTACTCTAATAAATGTACTTGGAATAATACTTTGATTTCACTTTTTTTTCATGCTGTTATATTTATTTTTTGTGTTTTTTAAATAATATTACTTGCTCTAATAAATATACTTGAAATAATACTTTGATTTTACTTCTTTTTCATGCCATTATATTTATTTTTTGTGTTTTTTTAATTTTCTCTATTTTTCTAATGTTATTTCTAAAATTATTTTGCGTAAAACGTACTTAGCGTTTTTTTTTTTTTACAATTTTAATGTCTTTTTTTAGTGGATTTTACCAATTTTTGTTAAGTATTTTTGTCACATAATATATTATGATTACGAATTATTGAAAATTGTATCATATTTTACCGTACTTTACTTCGTTTGACCGTATTTTATCATTATTGATTTTATTTCACCGTATTTTACCGAAGTTGATTTTATTTCGCCGTATTTTACCGTATTTGATTTTATTTCGCCATATTTTACCATATTTGATTTTATTTTACCGTATTGATTTTATTTCACCGTATTTACCATATTTGACTTTATTTCACCGTATTTTACCGTATTTGATTTTATTTCACCGTATTTTGCCGTATTTGATGTTATTGCTTCCTCATAGAGGAAGCTTTGTGATGGTGAAAAATTTTTTTTTCTAGATTTTGATGGAAATAGGTTTAAAATGTTCCAAAATGTCGAGAAATCATATTAGTAAAAAATGTCCGGAAGTATGTATATGTGTGTGTGTGTGTGTGTGTGTGTGTGTGTGTGTGTGTGTGTGTACGGATTTTTTGTACACGCATCTACTTCTACAATTTTTTAGATACCGCGATGTATTTTTTTTAATCGATAGATTATCATAGAAAGTATGTTTTCTTCAAATTTTATTAAAATCGGTTGACCGGTATAGATTTTATTCGAATTTTTTTTTTTTTTTTAGAAAAGTGTGTTTTATCCTATAGCTTTCTCAATATTTGAGATAGCGATCTATATCTAAGTTTATTAAATTTTTCAGTTTTTTTTTACCCCTATTTCATATATAATTTTAAAATTTAGTTAATTAGTTCTGGAATTACAGATGTTTGAAATTTCGGAGAATCCGTACATAAATAGAACCCTGATAAAGTTTGATCTAATTAACTAATTTTCGATCTATTTCTAATTCTATTATATTTTTCAGTTTTTTCTACCCCTATTTCATATATAATTCGTTAAAATTTGGTTAATCAGTTTTTGAGTTATAGAAACAGTAAACTTAACTGTTTTTTTTAACAGAAATTTTAAAGAATTATTGATTAATTAACCAAATTTTTTAAAAAATGTCCGTGGTTGCTCTAACTTTTTTAGGAAATTTTGAGATTGCTCGCTCGCAATGAGCGAGCAAGCAATCTTAAAATTCCCTAAAAAAACGCCAGGGTAAACCAAAGGATGATGTCGCTGATCGTTAAGTGAAATATCGGAGATGCCGAGCTGCCCTAGATATAGAGGTCGATGTTGAATCTTAATAATGCGAAAATATACCGACGATGCGCCGCGTAGCGGGCGCGAGTCGAACCCTCTCGCAGCGCGAGCCCGCGTTGCCGCTCGCGCCGCACAATCGTGGGCGACAGAAGACGCGCGGTGCGGAATTCATCTGAAAATAATAATTTGGAAAATTGATCCAATATGTGATCATTGTTAAGCAAAAAAGTTTAAAACTTAAGCACCTAAAATGTGTTATTCATGTGTAAAAGTTAAACTACCGTCTTTAAATCAACCCGACTCCTTGTCGGACAGAATTGAAAAATATAGTAGGTTGTTTTGAAGGGAATTTAATAAGTTTTAAGATGCTAAAATGTAAAATTTAATTTAAATATTAATATTTCTGAAAATTAGAAAAATGTTAAAAATGAACTTTCGGCAAAATCGCAAAAGTGTGCTCCTAATATGAGAGACCCTGGAAAATATCGTTAATAAAGTGCAAAATACATCATATTGCAATTACAAAACTTTATTTAAAGTTTTTAAAAAACAAATGTAATGGAGAAGCATATTTGCAACAATCGTAAACCCACTTATAGTCAATATTGTACTTTATACTCAATATTATACCTAATTTGGAGTTTATATATGATCATATACATATAATCATATAGGGTTATATATACTTCCAGCATATGAATCTTATATGTGTATCCATATATGAATGCATATATGAGGGGTTAAAGCCATAGTGGTATAAGTCACTTTTTTTAACCTATTAGCCATTATTACCGGACACCCTGTATAATACAGTATATAATACAATATATGTATTGGTGTCTCAGACTACCAATAGTCTCCAGTGTTTAAGAATGCAAAAATATGGAAATGAAGGATTTGAGGATTGCAAACAGTCAACAAAAAGGATTGCAAACAGCCAACAAAAAACCAGTTTTTTTTTTTATTTTCATGTATATAATTGCATTTGATTAATAATTAAAAATAAAAACTGGCGTTCCTGTGCGCCTCATATTCCCTCCTTTTCGTCCGCTTTGTCTCCATTCGCCTGTCTATTTTCTTCCTCTTCCTTTCCATTCGCTTATCCATCCTCTTTCTCTTCCTCTATATTCCCTTCTTCTTAAGCTTTCTTCTCTCCATTCTCTTCCTTCAACCGATTCTCTGTCTCGCCAATTTTCTCTGTTCCTGATCTCACGCGCTCGGGAAGAATAATAACTAAATGTAAAATAAAGCAATAAATTAATATCTAAAATAGTTTATTTATAACTGTAATTGTATAATCACAAAATTATTACATACTAATTATTTCTCTCTTTCAACTGCTGGCCACCTCTTTTTTTACTTTTATCTTCTTTTACTTCCTCGTTTTTTTCTTCATCCGGCTCATCTTTTTCTAAATTTTTCTTTTCTATCTTTTTCTCTTCCTTTTTCTTTCTTTCCACATTATCTTTCTTCTCGTTTTCTTCGTGCTGCTTCTTACTTTTTGCGTTACCCATTTTTTTCTTTCTTTTATTGTTCTCTCTTATCTCGGTAAAAATTGGTTTAAATAATAATAATGTGCAGAATGAATTTGCACCTCAACCTCCTCATGATCGAGAATTGATTTATAAATACTGCATTCACACGCTCAAATTCCTTGACGCTGATTGGTTATTTCGCTTATATGCAGATCGAATCTCGAAATATCATGAGAGTGAAATTGTCAATGGCCCGAACTTAGTATTAATAAACAATGATCACCGGCTAAAATATTCTGAGGGTCACTTAGGAGGGTGACCTTGACAACATATGTCAAGGTCAACGTGATCGAAAAAGATGTCCCTTTTATGCTGTGACGTGGCAGTTTCGCTGCACTGTTGCAGCGCCCCGCCGCCGTCACAAGGCACGGTTTCGCGACCTTGTTATGCCCGAGGACGGTCCAACGAATCAATGCGAGATCTCCAGGGGGCCTATTCGAATCGCGTTGCGTTAGTATTAATTCCTGTTTTATTTTGTATCATTTACGTGGCGCCTCACCGAGCCAAAAACAGGAGTTCCTGAGATTGGACCAAGGAGTAGCGGAGTAGACGACAAGGATGGAAGCGAAAATTTGGCGACGACCAGCGGATTTCGAGGATGCTTGCGGGCCGCAGAGCACAGGGGAACGCTAGAGGATACGCGCGTGGCGCGTAACGCAGCGACGGCCGGATCTGTGAAGGCAGGGCCCCGGGACGCCGGGGCAAAATCAACTCACCTGCCCTCCTCGCCTTAGGACCGGATTCCGGGATGGACGATCGCCATTCCCGGACCGAAAAGGAGAAACACGGAGGCAATTACGTCCTCGTCCGCTGCGCCGGGAGGAAACCCGGAAAAATGGTCGCGTGAGCAAAGGGCCGCCGAGCGCCCTGCGAAAAGCCGTGATTAACGGCCCTGTGCGACACCGCGAGCCTGCGAGCTCACCTCGTATTGGTCCGCGCGATAGTTCGCGGGGCCGCGTACGCCCGGGGTGGGGTACGCTATCGATTCCGCCATCGAGCGAGAATATCGGGAGCATTCGTGGATCGTCCTCGGCAGCCTCGACACGCTTGCCTCAAGTCGCGATATATTTTGGTACTTCGCACTTCCGTCTCTCGTACTTTGGAGCTGGCCGAAATCTTCGTAGTCATATTTTCGACCCTTTGGACGACGGCGAGGAGCCTCGGGAGAGAGACGACCAACGGTGAGGTTGCCTAGCGTGATAATTAACCTGTAAAGCCACGACACCGCTCCCCGGGTCGCGCTCTCGCTCGGGAATATTCGCGGAAATTCACGTATTCGCCGACAAGGCGTGATTGGCGATCGATAAAGAAAGCGAGGGGCACCGGAATGGTCTCGTGGCCGTGAATCGCGACCAAAATCGTGGGCTCCTGGAGATCGCGGTAGACTCGTTACCCTTGACGTAAATCTCGCGGATACGCCCTTTTCTCGCGAACCTTCGCGTTCAAGAATGCGTATTTCGTGGTGCGTAGTAAGCCGCCCGGTCGGGACTTAGATCCACACGCGATTTGAGTTACGTTATTATGTTCTTCGCGTCCGTTTGATTGTGCCACGGCATTAGTCGCGTTAGTGTGATTGCATTCCGATAACCATTAGGTTGTCGAGGTACGCGCGTCCGAGAACTACTTGCGTTCGAATATCGATGTTGGAATCGCGACGGTGGTGGAATGTCGATGAAGCTGACGTATTATTCACGCAGAATCTTGTTCGCGCCGACCGATTATTTGCCTTAGGATGCGATTCGTGTTATTCTCGTTAACGGGTTAGCCACGTTACTGTAGAACTCTAGTTAGAGCCACGTTACGTCTCGTATTACTCGCGGTAATTCCGTGTCTTTCCTCGCGTTAGTTTAGTACCTCGCGTTTCGTCGAGCGCCCTGGCGCCTTATTCTTCGCGTTAAGATATCCTTGGCGATATCCCACTTGGCGTTCGTTTGATAATACTGCGTTCGATTATTGTTGCGTTGGGACGTTTATTTGCGTTACGCCCACGCTTTGCGTTAGATTTAAGTAACTCTGCGACAGAATCCCGGCACGGCTTGGGACATTGCGTTCACGCGCTCCGAGCGTGAGACGCTATCATTTCTCGGCATTTCCCGATATAATTTCGCGTTTACTCCGGTTATGTCGTATTCAGTCGTAATCTGCGCCGATATTCTACCGTATTCGTCAGTTTACTAATCTATTATTATTATCTGCGTGATTTCTATGATTTGTAAGAGTCGTTTCTCCTGATTTTAATTGCTGGATAATGACGCCTTCTGCGTCTCTACCAAGTTACGTAACTTTCCTTGTTTTTCTGGCGTCCGCGTTACTCTCATTTTATTTAGAAATCGACGCCCGCGTCCTTGAATTTTTGATCGGTCTGCTGGACTGAAGCCGAATTGGCAATTATTGTTTTCAAATTTTGTTGAATAAATGTTACTTCTGATCTGTTAATCGTTCAAATTCGTGGTATTGATTTTGGCTGTCACCCCGCCGAATATCGCGCTGCCCTTCATCACCCCCGCCTGAGTATTAGGTCGAGCTAGCCAATTTCTCGCACATCCGTACGTTTCGTTTTGCGTCTCGTTTCGGTTTTCTTTCGCGATTTCGCGGACGCATGTATGCGTCTGGCGCCCAACGGTAAAATCGTTCGCGAAGTGTCGGAGGTGCGAGGGAATCGTTGGAGAGGCCTACCATCCTGCTCTCCTCAATCCTTTTGATCCGGCCCACGCCCCGGAGCGGTCCGGGAGTGAAAAAGTCGTGACAAAATTTGGCGCCCAACGTGGGGCAGTCGAAAGATCGCTGAAAGGCACGTAAAGGGCTTGCGATAGCGCTACGATAATTTTGTGCGGGTGACACGATTCGCGCGGATTACTGATCGATTATTATTTTTGTGTTTGTCCGAAATAAAGAAGTTAATCTTTTCCTTATTTTGTGTTTGCTGCGATATTATACGTGCTATATTATTTATGTTGTGTCGTATTATTTTCTGTTTAACATTTTCTTTCAGCTTTATGGAAGTCTCATTCGAATAATCCCGTGAAAATATTTTCGGGAGGGCTAATCACAGATAGAGCGATATTATTCAGTACGACGTAGCGCGCTGGAATTCGGTGTTTACGTTCGGCAAGCGGTCGCGTCTGAAAAACTATTTGCCTATCTCGGGTTACCTTCACATTCCTTTCGCGAGTGTTATTGTTCGCGTATTATTGTCTTCTTTCGGGAATACGGTCGCATTCCGTAGGTTTCGCGCGGGATATAGATTTTGCTTCACATTCCTTCGCGTGTATTGTTGATCGTATATTAGAGTTCGCGTACTATTATCCCCTTTCCGGAATACAGTGGTGCTTCGTTAGTTCTCGCGGAAAATAGATTTTCTATTTGATAATAAATCTTGAATGGACAAGATGGATCCGATCGAGCTCACTGACGAGTGGATTATTCACGCTTCGCGCGAAGAACGAGTCGCCGAGTTAAGTCGACGCGAGCTACCTACCGACGGATCCGACCCCGAGCTAACGCTCCGCTTGTTACGCTTATTGACAACCGCGCGTCGCGAATCGAGCCGCGTGGCCGACTTCGAATCGAACCGCGCGACGAACCTTGAATTAAACCCGATGACGGGGGCCGAAGCTAACCACCCGGTCACTACCGGATACCTCGAGGTTCCGGTGGACGACACCCGCCCGGATAGTCCGTCCGCGGCGATAAGTGCCCGTTCACACCTCGATCACGCCGACGCTTCCCGAAGTCACACGCATGGGGCCTCGCACGACCCGAACGGTAACTCCGCGACGGCCATTTACAATATCATGCGAAAATGGGACTTAAAGTTTTCTGGTGCGCGCGGGGAGGATGCCGAAACGTTTTTATTGCGTGTTGAGGAGGGCCGTGACTTGATCCCCGTCGCTGACGAGGATATTTTACGCTGTCTTCCGTTCTTTTTATCGGGCATTGCACTCTATTGGTTTCGCGGAAAGAGAGAACGGCTGACAACATGGGCCGCGTTCAAAACCGCGTGGCGTACACGTTTCGGAGACCCGGATTTTCAGTTCGCCCTTCGCGACGAAATAATGCGGCGAACGCAAGGAGAACAGGAGTCCGTGGCGGACTACCTGACGTGCTTAAATGCGCTTTTCGTTCGATTATCACCACCATGGCGTGAGAAGGAAAAGATCGGCTACGCACACCGACACATGCGTCCCCGTTTACAGACGCAGATACCACGAGATTCGGTTCAAGATATGGACGCGCTCGAACGATGTGCCGCACGTGCGGAAGCTAGCCTTCGTGCCGCGCAGAACTATCGCGCTCCCCCAACGCCGGAACGCTCTGTCTTCCCGGATTTAGCCTACCGAGCGCCTAAGGGCGCAAACCGCAATCCGGGAGGGAATCCACGCGACACCGTGGCCGCGCTGGGCGTGTCCGCCGCCAATACGAACGGTACCGGGACAGGCGCGAAAAAGGATAAGGTCACGGGGCCGAAAGCGAATGCTCCGGCCGTGGCTATCGCCCCTGCGACAGGCGCGTCGATCAATTCACCGGCTTCCGCGAGCGTGAGCTCCGCCGCCACGTGCTGGAATTGCGGTCAGACGGGACACCTTTCGCGCGATTGCAAGGCTTCACCGAGGAAGCACTGTTACCGGTGCGGAAAGGCCGAGTTTACCATCCGTACCTGCCCGACGTGTTCGGGAAACGAATAGAGGAGTCGCAAAAACGGGGCAATCCGACTCCTAACCCCTCGGACCCCGGAAATTCGTTGTCGATGGGAGACCGCGATGCCACATACAGCGCTTTCAATGATAGAGGAGGCTCGGTCTCTCTCAATTTCTTACGCGTGCAAATCGCAGGGTACGAAATCAGCGCCCTAGTAGATTCCGGTTCTAGCCGTACGTTTGCGGGTCCGGAGGTTACCGCGTTAATTAAGAAGCTCGGTTTCTCGTTTCATACTACAGGCGGAAAACGCGTGACCACCGCGACTAATCAGACGGCGATAGTGAGGGGGGAGGTAAAGGTCCCAATACGCGTTCAGGATAAAGTCTTGAACATGAGAATTTGTTCGTTACCGACTTTGGCGTTACCGTGTATATTGGGAGTAGATTTTTTAGCGGCTTTTAGAATAAGTGTGAATTTCGCGGGCGGTACATGGACTTTTAACGAGAATCCTTCGCGACCTTACCGTTTTGAAAAAGGTTCTTCGAGTTCTCTCGCAAGCGTTCGCGTGGTATTAACCAAAGGAGATCCCATAAGTCTTGAACCGGACTTAACGGAAAAGGGGGAGAAGGCGCGAAAACCGGAAGCGTCGCCCCTCGTTTGTTGCGGATTAAGTGAACTAACGCCGGACCAAGAAAAGCGTCTACAAGAATTTTTAGCGTCTCAAACTACGGTTAATTCGGATGAGCTCGGAGCCACCACGTTAACCGAACAAAAATCGAGGTCGGGAACCACCCTCCTATTCGACAACGATGTTATCCCGTATCGCCAAAAATCAGAGAGGCCATTTACGAGGAAGTAGATCGCCTACTGAAAGCCGGGATAATTGAGCCGTCTCAGAGTGAGTGGTCGACACCGATCGTGATGATTAAAAAACCCAACGGAACATATCGTTTCTGCTTAGATTTCCGGCTAGTAAATAACGTTTCGAAGAAGGACGCGTACCCGTTGCCGTATATGAACGGGATTCTTGAGAAATTGCGAAAGGCTCGATATATTTCGACCATAGATTTGAGCCAAGCCTATTTCCAAATTCCGTTAGCGAAAAAGAGTCGGGAAATTACGGCTTTCGCGGTACCGGGAAAGGGCCTCTTTCATTTTAAGCGAATGCCGTTCGGATTGACGGGAGCCCCCGCGACCTTTCAGAGATTATTAGATCGTTTAATCGGACCAGAGATGGATCCTTACGCGTTCGCGTATTTAGACGATATCGTGGTGGCTACCGAAACATTCGAAGAACATCTCGAGTGGTTGAGCCGCGTTTTCAAACGTATTCGTGAAGCGGGCTTGACAATTAACACCGAGAAGAGCAAATTCTGCCGTTCGCAAGTAAAGTACCTCGGATTCTTAGTCCAACGTGAAGGTTTAAAGGTCGATCCAGATAAGACTGTTACGATTAGGGAATACCCCGCGCCACGTAACCTCCGACAATTACGTCGATTTATTGGTATGGCGTCGTGGTATCGCCATTTTATCCCGCAATGCGCTACTCGCCTAGAACCGTTAACGCGACTACTTAAAAAGAATCAAGCGTGGGAGTGGGGCGAAGACCAACAGGCCGCGTTCGAAACTATTAAAGAGTGTCTCACTTCTCCACCCATCTTGGCGTGTCCGGACTTTAGCATACCATTCGAATTACAGACCGACGCCAGTTCCGTCGGCTTAGGCGCTGTACTAACGCAGCAGATAGACGGGGCTGAACGTGTAATTGCTTTCGCGAGTAGGTCTTTGTCGGACGCGGAAAAGAAATACTCTACCACCGAAAAGGAATGCCTAGCGGTCATATGGGCGATTAAAAAGTTTAGACCTTATCTTGAAGGCTACCGATTTACGGTCATCACGGACCACAGCAGCCTCCGGTGGCTGCACAATTTAAAGAATCCGACGGGACGGTTGGCACGATGGGCTCTCGAGTTACTCGAGTACGACTACTGTATCGAACATCGGAAAGGTGCAATGCACCACGTGCCAGACGCGCTCTCGAGGATCTACGAACAGGACGCGGAGTTGTGCGCGGTCGCCGCGGTCGCGGACGATTGGTATGTCAGGCGGGCAAACGAGGTAGTCGAACGCCCGCGTCGGTTCCCTGGATGGAAGGTGGATGACGGAAAATTATATTTTCGCCGGCCGCACCCTGTCATAAATGAAACCGTGGACGACCTAAACCGATGGAAACTTGTCGTGCCGAAGGAATCGCGTGAGGAAATCATTCGCGAGAACCATGATCCGCCTCAGGCCGGACACTTGGGTGTCGAGAAAACGTACCGCCGTGTCGCGACGAGATATTATTGGCCGCGGATGTATCAGGAAATCGCCCGGTACGTACGCCGGTGCGATACCTGTCAACGGGTAAAAGTGGAACAAGATGTTCCCGCGGGATTAATGGGTCAACGCGTGATCGAAGCTCCGTGGACGGTCGTTGCCGCGGATATCATGGGGCCGCTTCCGCCCAGTAAATCAGGGCACGCGTACCTTCTCGTGGTGCAAGATCTATTTACTAAATGGATCGAGTGCTGCCCACTCCGTAAAGCTACCGGTAAAAAGATCCGAGAGGCTATTGAAGACCTCGTTATTTTTCGTTGGGGAGCTCCACGCGTTTTGTTAACTGACAACGGCACGGAGTTTTTAAATCGAGAAATCAAAGCGTTAGCGGAACAGTACGGTATTCAGCACACGACGGTACCACCGTATCACCCCCAAGCGAACCTGGTCGAACGAGTTAATCGCGTGTTAAAAACTATGATTACGGCTTACTTAGAGCGAGATCACCGTGAGTGGGATCAACACATTAACGAATTTCGTTTTGCTTACAATTCCGCACACCATACTTCGTTGCAAGCGACGCCTGCATTTCTAAATTTCGGGAGGGAACCACAACCGGTCAATCTATTTCGCGGGCAAGCGGACGCGGCTGTCGAAGTGGAAAACTCCGATCCCGCCGTTTGGAGGGAGCGGATGGAACGAATCCCACAGCTGCGGACGTGGATTGTCGAAAACTTAGAGGCCGCGCGAATGAAACAAACTCAATACTACAACGTGCGTAGGAGAGACCGTCGATTCGCCATAGGTGATCAAGTATTAAAACGACAGCACGTCCTATCGTCCGCCGCCCAACATGTTTCTTCGAAGTTAGCTACGAAGTTTCACGGTCCATTCACCGTGCAGAGAATTCTGTCGCCAGTCGTTTATGAACTCGCCGATGCGTTAGGCAATTCAATCGGGAAAATCCATGTTAAAGACTTGAAGCCTTATTACGAATAATTTGTGGGTTCTTTTTTTTCGTTTGAGATTTTGACCTTGCGTTTTTTTTTATGGGATAATGTTTTGTTTCGTGTTTTCAAATAAAATGGCGATTAAGTAAGCTTAAGTGAGATCCTTACACACACCCCGAGACCTCCGATCATTCGTCAATTAAATAATCCGCCGTTAATGCCTTCGTCGTATCCGATATTAAGCGTCACCGCGTAAGCCCGACGATGCGTAGGAAAGCCACGATAGGATTTTGAAGTGCGCTCGTGTTCTGCGGTCGACGCGTCGTTTCGCGTTCGTGTAGCGTTAGAATTTTCGCGGTGCTCGCCGAAGACGGCGTAGCACAAAAATTAGTCATGGTACAAGCCGGCGTACCGGGCTAAAGAAAGGGGTTACCTTGACGCGTCCTGAGAATAGAAGGACGGTCGACAATACTCCTATTTGGTAAACGGGGTTACCTCGACGCGTCCCGAGAATAGAGGGGCGGTCGACGTTACTCCTATTGGGTAATTAGGCGGTCGACACCAAGCGCGAGGCACGTAGCCATCGTCGGCCCCCGTATGAAGTTCGACTTGCGTCGTGTCGGTACACGAAAAGGAGAACGGTAGAGACCAAGTACGATTTCCGAGGTTCTCGCGGAGAGTGGGAGAGGACTTAGATGATAATTAGTTGGAAAATTTCTTTTGTTTTGTTCTATTGTGCCGTCCTATTTCGTGCTCGTCCAACTAAACTGGAGCCCTTCGCTGGAGATCTCGATCGCACGAGCGCCCCTACGGTAACCCCGGGGAGGCGAGTGGCTAAGTAGAGGCAACCGAGCCCGGTGTGCTCTCTCTTGGGGTGGGGTGTTGTGACGTGGCAGTTTCGCTGCACCGTTGCAGCGCCCCGCCGCCGTCACAAGGCACGGTTTCGCGACCTTGTTATGCCCGAGGACGGTCCAACGAATCAATGCGAGATCTCCAGGGGGCCTATTCGAATCGCGTTGCGTTAGTATTAATTCCTGTTTTATTTTGTATCATTTACGTGGCGCCTCACCGAGCCAAAAACAGGAGTTCCTGAGATTGGACCAAGGAGTAGCGGAGTAGACGACAAGGATGGAAGCGAAAATTTGGCGACGACCAGCGGATTTCGAGGATGCTTGCGGGCCGCAGAGCACAGGGGAACGCTAGAGGATACGCGCGTGGCGCGTAACGCAGCGACGGGCGGATCTGTGAAGGCAGGGCCCCGGGACGCCGGGGCAAAATCAACTCACCTGCCCTCCTCGCCTTAGGACCGGATTCCGGGATGGACGATCGCCATTCCCGGACCGAAAAGGAGAAACACGGAGGCAATTACGTCCCGTCCGCTGCGCCGGGAGGAAACCCGGAAAAATGGTCGCGTGAGCAAAGGGCCGCCGAGCGCCCTGCGAAAAGCCGTGATTAACGGCCCTGTGCGACACCGCGAGCCTGCGAGCTCACCTCGTATTGGTCCGCGCGATAGTTCGCGGGGCCGCGTACGCCCGGGGTGGGGTACGCTATCGATTCCGCCATCGAGCGAGAATATCGGGAGCATTCGTGGATCGTCCTCGGCAGCCTCGACACGCTTGCCTCAAGTCGCGATATATTTTGGTACTTCGCACTTCCGTCTCTCGTACTTTGGAGCTGGCCGAAATCTTCGTAGCCATATTTTCGACCCTTTGGACGACGGCGAGGAGCCTCGGGAGAGAGACGACCAACGGTGAGGTTGCCTACCGTGATAATTAACCTGTAAAGCCACGACACCGCTCCCCGGGTCGCGCTCTCGCTCGGGAATATTCGCGGAAATTCACGTATTCGCCGACAAGGCGTGATTGGCGATCGATAAAGAAAGCGAGGGGCACCGGAATGGTCTCGTGGCCGTGAATCGCGACCAAAATCGTGGGCTCCTGGAGATCGCGGTAGACTCGTTACCCTTGACGTAAATCTCGCGGATACGCCCTTTTCTCGCGAACCTTCGCGTTCAAGAATGCGTATTTCGTGGTGCGTAGTAAGCCGCCCGGTCGGGACTTAGATCCACACGCGATTTGAGTTACGTTATTATGTTCTTCGCGTCCGTTTGATTGTGCCACGGCATTAGTCGCGTTAGTGTGATTGCATTCCGATAACCATTAGGTTGTCGAGGTACGCGCGTCCGAGAACTACTTGCGTTCGAATATCGATGTTGGAATCGCGACGGTGGTGGAATGTCGATGAAGCTGACGTATTATTCACGCAGAATCTTGTTCGCGCCGACCGATTATTTGCCTTAGGATGCGATTCGTGTTATTCTCGTTAACGGGTTAGCCACGTTACTGTAGAACTCTAGTTAGAGCCACGTTACGTCTCGTATTACTCGCGGTAATTCCGTGTCTTTCCTCGCGTTAGTTTAGTACCTCGCGTTTCGTCGAGCGCCCTGGCGCCTTATTCTTCGCGTTAAGATATCCTTGGCGATATCCCACTTGGCGTTCGTTTGATAATACTGCGTTCGATTATTGTTGCGTTGGGACGTTTATTTGCGTTACGCCCACGCTTTGCGTTAGATTTAAGTAACTCTGCGACAGAATCCCGGCACGGCTTGGGACATTGCGTTCACGCGCTCCGAGCGTGAGACGCTATCATTTCTCGGCATTTCCCGATATAATTTCGCGTTTACTCCGGTTATGTCGTATTCAGTCGTAATCTGCGCCGATATTCTACCGTATTCGTCAGTTTACTAATCTATTATTATTATCTGCGTGATTTCTATGATTTGTAAGAGTCGTTTCTCCTGATTTTAATTGCTGGATAATGACGCCTTCTGCGTCTCTACCAAGTTACGTAATTTTCCTTGTTTTTCTGGCGTCCGCGTTACTCTCATTTTATTTAGAAATCGACGCCCGCGTCCTTGAATTTTTGATCGGTCTGCTGGACTGAAGCCGAATTGGCAATTATTGTTTTCAAATTTTGTTGAATAAATGTTACTTCTGATCTGTTAATCGTTCAAATTCGTGGTATTGATTTTGGCTGTCACCCCGCCGAATATCGCGCTGCCCTTCATCACCCCCGCCTGAGTATTAGGTCGAGCTAGCCGATTTCTCGCACATCCGTACGTTTCGTTTTGCGTCTCGTTTCGGTTTTCTTTCGCGATTTCGCGGACGCATGTATGCGTCTGGCGCCCAACGGTAAAATCGTTCGCGAAGTGTCGGAGGTGCGAGGGAATCGTTGGAGAGGCCTACCATCCTGCTCTCCTCAATCCTTTTGATCCGGCCCACGCCCCGGAGCGGTCCGGGAGTGAAAAAGTCGTGACAATGCATAATTACCTTTTATCGAGTTAAAAGAATTAGAAAAATATAAAAGGTTAAATCGAAATTGAAATTAATTTACATAATCTATTATATTGCAGAAATGCTCTAATTTATAATAAAGAAAATGATGACAAAAATAAAAAGTTAATAAAGTGGATTGATAAAATCATTACTTGTCACTATGACGATAAAAATCCATTAATAATACGTATACAGATACATCGACATAAGCCGACATGTTACAAAGGTAGAAGAAATAAATGTTTGTGTAGGTTTAATTTTTCTATGTTTGTTATGAAAAATACGTTGATTCTTATACCCTTAAAAGAAAAGAAGAAGAAGAAAAATGACAAATCAAATATAAAACAAATTAAAGAGATGATGCAAGAATTTTTTGAAAAAAATATACTAATTTCTTTCGAGAAAATGTTGGAACGTTTAGAAATGACTGAGAGAGATTATATTCATGCAATCAAAAGCACTTTATCAAGAACTAAGATTTTCTTAAAAAGACAAAGCAACGAAGTTGCAATTAATGCGTACAACAAAATAATATTGACACTTCTCGAATCAAATATGGATATACAATTTGTATTAGATCCATATAGTTGTGCTTCGTATATGATTAATTATGTTACAAAAGTCGATGCAGGCCTATCACGATTATTAAGAGAGGCATCAAAAGATTTGGAAAATGGAAATTTAGATATTAGACAAAAGTTGAGAATGCTAACATTTTCATAAACGGTAATACTATGTCTGCACAAGAAGCAGTTTATCACGTTCTCGGTCTACCACTTTCATTATGTAGTAGAGTTGTTATTTATATTAACACTTCTCCGCAAAAAGAGCGTGTACGAATGTTGAAAAACCAAAAACATTTAAAAAAAATTAACGAGGATTCAACGGATATCTATTACAAAAACATTATTGAAAAGTACAAGAATCGAAATTATTTTAAATATCCTGAGATTTGTCTTGCAGATTTTACGGCGAACTTAGAACATAAAAATTATAAAAAAGAAAGTGATAGCGATGATGATTATAGTGAAAACGGTGAAATTAAACAACGAAATAAATTGAAAATTATTAGATTTAATCGATATAAATTGCAACAAGATTGATATAATTATTTTAGAGAACAGGTTTTATTATTTTTACCATGGAAAAATGAATTAAACGATGTGGAGACACAAGATTGTGAGCGAATTTACATAGAAAATATTCAAAAAATAGAAGAGAATAGAAAGAAATACTCAGTTATAAGTGATGCAGAAATTAACGATGCATTAGATCAAGCACAAAAAGATCAGCAAAATATTGAAAATGAAGAAGTAGAATCTTTTATAGAAACAAATGTAGAAAAGGAGCAAGAGGTAGATATATTTACTCAAACTGGTATTGCAGATGACTTAAATAAAAATAAAAAGAAAATAAGTAGTCCATCTAAAGTTACAAAAGAAGAAATGATGAATATACTTCGCGAATTAAATGATGAACAACGAGAAATTACAATGCATGTTTTACATTGTTTTAAGAATGGAAAGTTACCAATTAGACTATTTTTAAGCGGATCTGCTGGTGTGGGAAAAAGCAGTGTGATTAATGCGATTTATCAGGTATTTTACCTTATTTTACCGTATTTGTTTTTATTTCGCCGTATTTTACCGTATTTGATTTTATTTCACCGTATTTTACCGTATTTGCCGTATTTGATTTTATTTCACCGTATTCTACCGTATTTGATTAAATTTCATCGTATTTTACCGTATTATATTTTATTTCGCCGTATTTTACCGTAATTGATTTTATTTCACAGTATTTTACCGTAATTGATTTTATTTTACCGTATTTTACCGTATTTGATTTTATTTTACCGTATTTACCGTATTTGATTTTATTTCACCGTATTCTACCGTATTTGATTGAATTTCATCGTATTTTACAATGTTTGATTTTATTTCACCGTATTTTACCGTGTTTGATTTTATTTCACTTACCGTATTTGATTTTATTTGACCGTATTTTACAGTGTTTGATTTTATTTCAACGTTTTTTACTGTATTTGATTTTATTTCGCCGTATTTTATCGTATTCGATTTTATTTCTCCGTATTTTACCGTATTTGATTTTTTTATTATTTAATTTTATTATTTATTTAATTTTATTATTTATTTATTATTTATTATTTATTTATTATTTATTATTTATTTATTATTTATTTTTTATTTATTTATTATTTATTTATTATTTGTTATTATTTATTTATTCATTATTATTTATTTATTATTTATTTAATTTATTATTTAATTTAATTTTTAATTTTATCACTTACTCGTGACGAGCGCCTCTAGCGCACGGTAGGCCAAACCGACAACATGTTTTAATATTTTGCGAATAAAAAGACGACGACGACGACGACGATGACGACGACGACGTATCTGAATGACATAAATTGGGCAGAAAAATAGAGGCATATATGCATATCTATGCATCAAGTGCATATCTGTGCATCAATGTTGTATCATTATAATTAGAAAAATCTATTTTCTCCTTAAGTATTTAAATCTTTCGATAATATTGACTTATTAAAAGCATTCAGTGATTTATTTCTGGAGAAGCGTCCTTCTTCCTGTAAAAGATACGCTGTAGCGTTTCACTTATTATTATACTAGACACCACAGACGCGCACTTCGCGCGCGCTATTTAACTTTAACATTATGCTATTACTATTACACTATTAACTTCTTGATACACACAATACACACAACTGTCAAAATATATACGATGACAGCTGCAAATGAAGTAAGCACAGCGAGAGAACCAATTGGCATCGCGGAAAAGCGGCAACAAAAAACTTCGAGATATGCGAGTATCGACTTAACATGCCCTTTTTTAGAAAGGATATTATATATTATATTATATAGGTATATTATTATATTATGAAAGGAGGATATGAATCGCTTACGAAAGGATATATTCTCTTGTATTTCATTAAAATAATATCTTGTTAATTAATAATTAATAAATAATTAATAAATTATTATAATATACTTGGCGTGAGACGCTACCGCGTTTTTTGATTCATTGATCAATTCAGATCATTCAAAATGTCTACTGTAAAATTTTTGTTAAAATTAGACAAATGATAATAAATATTTTATTCACAAAGTTGTTTTTTATGGTATATTGGATATTATTGATGATATACTATTTCATGCATCTTTGCTAATATATTATTAATATAGTAAAAGTATTAGTATTATTAATATAGTAATATAGTAACATGACCCCGCACGAATTGTTATTTGAGAATAGGTATAATATATTATAATTTATAATATCCGCGCGCGATTTATTATGTTATAATATTTAATAACAAAATGCCCGCATAGCGATTAAAATAGCAATTTTAATGTAATTGTTATTTTATTATATCATTTTATTATTTTTATTATATTATTTAATTATGCAAATTGTGTGAGTCTATATATAATGAGATCGTGAAATGTGTTAATTTATTCATCCAAGCTCGATCTCCACCCTAACTTGTCCTTCAGTGGTCCGGCCGCTCACGCGCGATCCATGCGCATCTCACGCCTCACGCCTAAGCAACCCCGCGTGCTCTCATTGTTCGCCCGCCTTATGGTGGGTACTCACTAGCGAAAACAAACGCCGAACGAACAGCGAATCGTGCATTTGTATACTATGTGTGCTTAGTACGAATGAGATACAAATGCACGATTCGCTGTTCGTTCGGCGTTCGTTTTCGCTAGTGAGTACCCACCCTTACGTGACTCGCTCGGCAGCAGCGGCAGCAGCGGCTGGATTATCATTTGTTGTCCTTCGTGATCCGAACGTCCTCGCGGTAACATTTTGCGTGCTCCGCGTGCTCTGTATCCGAGTGCTTAAATAATATATAGTTCCCGTGTACCCATTTCTGCCTTCACGGGCCATCCACGCCTTCCTGGCTTATCCTCGAGCCTTGCCTATCCGTCTGGCGGTGTGAATTTTAAGTGAATCGCCTCTCGTCGCCGTCGTAAAGAGGAGGATCGAGCTAATCGATCAACGCCGGTTGCGCGAGGTTAGTGGGATTATTTATATAAATATTTATAATATTTATATTTTGAATGAATTGATACACCGCCGTTTTTCTCGATTCTGATCATATTTTTTTAAGGCATATCTGTATCAAAAATCTAACGATTGACATATGGTTCTTTAGGATTACGTAGAGATACTTTAGACGGCAGTGAAGATCGCGTTCGGGATTTACCGCTAAAAAGAAGTCATCAGGGAAGTTCCACTAATTCCAGCGTAGAGATCGTAGAAACGAACGTCGTCGTACTTCCGATGACGAAGATACTATTTTAGACAGCCAAGACGTTTCAAGTATTGATAGAGGTAATAATAATAATACTTATTGATTGTGCCGCGTGTGTGAGTGTATTTGTATCTATTTATGATCTTTTGATTGCAGGTGTCTGTAGATTTCAACGTGAGAGAATATATTGTACAATGTGCGATCTGAATTTTTACGGAACCTTGTCTACGCATAGAAAGAGCGAAAAAAGCATCAACAATTGAAAAACCTTTTTGCATCCCTGCTGCTTCCCTTGTCTAAAAGAATTCCCGTCTCGCATAGAATACGACGGATATTATAGAAAATATAATTGAGAAGAAATTTAAACTACCATCTTACAAATATTGACGTTAAAATCAGATCTTTATTGGTATGGATTATTTAAGAAAAGTTATAAGTTTAATTTATGTAAAATTAATTTATATGAAAAAAAAACATTGCACGTTTCTTTTGTACATGTATGCTATCTTTACAAGAAATTATATTTATTTAGATAAATTTATGGTCAAAGTATAATATCCCGATCAAATTGGTTAAAAATTTAGTAGTTTTATTATGTATAGTTTATGACGTCCTGGTGAAGTGACCATGGGCACAAAGTCCAAACATGGAGTTTTCGAGTTACAGAGCGTCAGGAAAATGGGTCCATCGGCTCACGGTAGTCCTGTGTACGGTCGTACTGGTTGGTGCCTGTGTGTGTGTGTGTGTGTGTGTGTGTGTGGTGTGTGTGGTGTGCAAGTGAGTAAATGAGTGTGTGGTGTGTGAGTGAGTGAGTGTGTGTGTGTGTGTGTTTGCGCGCGTGCGTGATATTATTTACATCTTCACACACACACACACACACACACACACACACACAGGCACACACCAACATAACCGCACACATTAAGGACTACCATGAGCCGATGAACCCATTTTTCTGATGTTTGACGCTCTGTAACTCGAAAACTGTCCATTTTTGGACTTTGTAATCATAGTCACTTTTCATCAGGACGTCATAAACTACATCATACTAAATTTTAGTTAATTTGACCGGGATCCATTTTCCCGTGGTTTGGTGCGGGGTTTCAACTTTATGTATGAGAGTGTATATCTAGAGAGCGTATATATGTATGTATAATATATGTGAGAGCAATTGATGCTCATATGAGCCGCACGCATGCGGCACTCACGTGTGTGCAAATTTTAAAATAAAAATGTTTATAAATAAATATATATTTGTTCTTCTTTAATTTAACGTTTTTATAACTGCAATAGTGCATATTACATATATATTAAAAAGTAGGGTACAAGGTGAGAGTAATTGATGCTCATATGACCCGCATGCATGCGGCACTCACGCGTGCGAGTCATATGAGCATCATTTGAGGAGGCATCTGTCTAGCACCATATAAGTTCACGCCGTGTAAATTATCCGCACGACGTGCATGCGTCGTGAGCTCATTTTGCGGGCATTTTGTTATCTAGGAATGTTCAACGAGAGAAGTAAATTTTATATTTTATTTTGTAGTATATCCAAAAAGTTGTAGTTGTTCATAAAAATTTCTACGTAAAATGAAAAATTACAAACATGACCCAAATCGCATACTTTTGACGTAAAAATTACATAAAAATAGCGTGAAAAGTTGTAATTATATTATAAGAAATTGTAGTTTTCGCATAATTTTTGCGTAAAAATTTGTAAAATTATTTCCACCAGGAATGTTGCACGGTTTTCACCGTCGCGGACGGTGTAGAGGTTATCGGTAGTACTTTCGATCGTTTCGATTGATTAGATTTACGCGGTGTCGATGAAAGATCCAACCAGGAGTCTGATCGTTTTCTCTTTCTCGGCGTCGCAACCTCCTCCTCCTCCTTCTCATGCTGCTAAAAAGGTAACGTTTCGATCCCCGCGTCAGCGACGCTGTCCGACTCCTCTTTCTTCGCCGAGATCGAGTTATCTGCAATCTTTTAGAGCGGTCCGATGAGAGGCTTAAAGTGTGTGTCCAACTCAATGTCCTTCACGATCTTACCGGTCTTCAAAGCGTGAAGTTTCTTACGAATCGAATCACTCGTTTTCGCAATCTCTTTCACGATCTTCTCACGCTCGCGAATATTCTCGCTCCTGTCGATCGTGGCCTTCCCGGAAAAAAAGCAGAGTGTTAATCTCACGTTTTAACCTGACGAAGTATCGACAACGACTGATCGCTTTTGCGGTATCGCGAAAACGTTAAATTCTTTTCTGTATCGGCCGTTCGAAAAGGCGCTGTCCTTGTCTATCACTACGAATCCGTACTTGCGTTGCCAACAATCGTGGCACAACGTGCAAAATTCATTGTACGACATGTCGGTATTTACATGAGCTTCCGGCCGAACGCCTATTTATAGGTGCGCGGAACCGCGAATCGCTCAGTAACAAAGATGTTCGTCCTGCTGTTGAGACCTTCCAATATTCGCGATTTGAGCGCCAAACAGCTGCAATTTGTGCCGAAACCTGTTCTGTTGCGAATGTGTGGTGATCACGTTTACTACATGTGGGACAAGCTTCCGGAACATATAAAGACAGATTCGGAGGTTCAGAACCTATCGTCGCTGTTACGAACATTACAATCAACCGTGAGAACAAACGCACATCGACGGTCCCGCACCATTGATAAAAAACTGTAGCGAATGCCAACAAAAATAGGCAAAGGCTTATTAAATCGCGCGATAAACGCATTTCCGATAGAATTGCATATCCCTGGCTATCAGTTTTGTAGCCCGGGCACTAAAAAAAAATGAACGCGTGGTCGCCTCGCGCGTTATAAGTGAAACTTCTAAAGGCAAGGCTTTGCCATAACTTTTCTGAAATTAATACAAAAACAATACAACGGAATTAGTCACTGCACGCAGCCGCCCGCAACTCGAAAATGTGTTACACGCAGTTCTTACCATATCCGTCTCGTCAGTGCCGTACGCCTGATCAAATTTTCGTGACGCATTTTCTAGTCGTAAAATCGAACTAGTAGGAGATATTTTGACAGATCTACCCCTGGGGATCTAAAGGGTGAGCGGAACGGGGGGACTTGAGGGCGAGGGGAGCGCGGAGCGGGGGGGACTCGATGGCGAGGGGAGAGCGGGCGAAGGGGGACCCCGGAGCAAGGGGGAGCAGGCATGGGGTACTCGAGGGCGAGGGGGGAGCGGAGGGGGGCGCTCGAGGGCAAGGGGAGGGGGAGGGGGGTAAATGTCCGCGTTCTAGGCCGAGGAGAGAAGGGGTAGGTGTCCACGTTCTACACCAAGAGTGGACCGGGGGGGATTTTTTCGGCGCGGGGGTATTATAAAGGCTATTGGGCGCCGTTCGGTTGCTGGAATTTTATCACACGGCACGCTCGCTCCCGACCTCCTTTGTCTCTCTCCCGTTCGCGCGCGTCTTCTCGTTGCGTTGTCTTTTCCTCGCGCGCGGTCTCTCGCTTCCGTCCCCCCGTTCGCGTGAGAAAGCGAAAAAATAAATTATAAATGATAAATATATATAGAATTAACATAAAAAATTTTTATTTATAAAATTTTACTACCACACTTCTTCTTCTCTCTCAAACTCGTCTTCGATTTCGAACAGATTTCGAAATCCATATATGTCTACATCTCCCGAAATATCCCAGATTTCATTGTTGTTGTCACGAAGGAGTTCTCGTTCCCAGCGTCGCACACGCTGGCGATAAATGTTGATAAATCCACGAATTTGGATTTCATCGAAATATATGAAATTTGACTGAAAACAAATTATACAAAAAATTTTTTAAAAAATTTAAAAAAAATTTAAAAATTTAAAATCTGAAAAAAATATTGATACACCCCTGTCTGTGAGGGATCCAAACCCTCACCATATTGTAAAGCCGGACCTCGTGCACCGGCACGTTATCAACCCATATCCACTGTAAGGTTAACAGAATAGTTAATTTTAAAATATATATATAATATACGGTTATGTATTGTTGCATGCATGCCGCCCGGTATGCTTTTCAAAAATAAACGTTACACCTAGGCCACAGTGAATCCGTGACTCTCTCAGACACTTATTCACACTCGCGCACTCACGAAAATACGAAAATAACGACGATCGTTTCTTAAAAGACTGCTCGCTGCACGCTTCAGCTTGGAGTTCGAAAAGCATACCGGGCGACACACACGCATGCAACGGTATTAAGATACATACTCCTACTGCGGGGTAAACGATTTCTATGCAGTCTTCGATTCTTCTGCGATATCTTCGTTCCATATATTCTTCCATTTCTTCTTCCATTTTTTCTTCCATTTCTTCTTCCATTCTTTCATTTATTTCTTTGCCCATTTCTTCTTTTTTTACACTGTACTCTACTTGCGAACGTTTTCACACTACTGACTGACTGACTTAACTGACTGCCGAGGACTGAACCAGAGCTCAGAAGAGTAATTAAGATAAAATATATCTAGCCCTACAATAGCGAGAAAGGATTCGTCGGAGCATCGGCACCACATATAGGCGAGCGTCGCCGGAGCATTACTTCATAGTTTACGTTATACGATATACGATATACTTTTCAAGCGGCCCGAGTGGTTCGAGTCGAACGTCGCATATACGGCTCAAATAGAAATGCGTGTGAAGAAATTAAGTCATAATTTTTATATTTTAAAAATACATTTTTTTATTCTTCCTCTTTTTACATATTTTTTGTTTTATGTACTACGGTAGCGCACTAAAAAATGAAGCTGCGAGCTCACAATCGACGAGCTGATGTTTATCGAAGGCATCGCTATCGCGTATTACATTCAATACTTGCGTAGAATCCGTTACAGTGGACGCGATTTTGGAGAATTGCGTGAACTTGACATCGACCGTTTCAACAATTCTACTCAATCGATGGAACATAGCGTCGATGCACAGATCAAGATCGAGCATACGGCGTAACGTCGATTCGATCATCATTAAGCGTACGTTTAAAGACTCGAGACGTACGAGTTTGACGCCGTTAATCGTACAAATTCTCAATGTTAGTGGTCCAACGCTTATAAAATCACACGTATCTTTACAGGATCGAATAAAATTCAGAATGTTCCGTCGTTGTTCGTAGAATCCCTTCCACGTTTCGAGGGACAGTATCAATTCCGTTCCTCGATGATCTCCTACGGCGATCTCCACGTAACTCAGTGGACCCACGTTAACGCCAACTTCAAGGAATTTGCATCCCGTAGCCGTCAACGCGTATCGTTTGCTGAGTATACGAACCGCGCGACGCTTCAACGAAATGCTGTAAAAAATAACAAAATTAGTAATAAAAAAATAATACAATTTATAATTTTGCTATTTAAAAAAATATAAAGCTTTATAATTTAAGAAAAAAACAAAAAACTTACTTGTTACACTTGTTCTTGTACGATGGAGTTTCATCATCCTCATCATCGTGCGCGCGACACTTCAACGAAATGCTGTAAAAAAATAACAAAGTTAGTATTAAAAAATAATACAATTTATAATTTGCAATTTAAAAAATATAAAGCTTTATAATTTAAGAAAAAAACAAAAAACTTACTTGTTCTCGTATGATGGAATTTCATCATCGTGAATCGGTACGTAATAATTCATACGTCTACCGCCACTGTTACCGCCGTTGCTTCCTTCAACGGAATACATTCTTTCTCTCGGTTATGAGAAGTGAACACCGTTCGCACAAGCAGTCGATACGAGACTAGTCGTATAAAATTAATCGAATATACGCGGCAACTCCCAAAACTATGATGAAGGAGGGGGAAATTAATGTTTCTGGAACGCGCAATCAGCGCTTTGAAATTTAGGAGAGGGGACTAAGGTAGGATGTTTTTTTATTAACCATCCCCCTTTTTCTCTCTTCCGCATGACATCAACCGCGAAACATGTTCAGACATGTTCGCTGAATAACCTGATACCCCCCCTTGAAGCTATCGAGTTAGAATTCGTCACGTGTACCTACTTATTCTTTAATTTTGTACAGTATCGACTAATGGAGGAAAGGAAATAAAACATTGTAAAAAAATTTACACATACATCTAAAATTTATTTTTTTTTTAAATGACAATTTTTTCTGGCGTTTTGACCACCAGTTAAATATTTTTAATACATTTTGCAACGCGCAATTCTTAACGTGTTTTCCACATCGCATAGTGTTGGTAGCATCTAGAATATTTAAAGATTCGATATCTTCGTAATCCGCATCCAGAGTCTCGATGTTTAGGTCTTCTCTCGCTTTATTCTCAAGCAGATCCACCAGCCATTCTCGTTTCTGGCATCCCTTGACGTACACGAGAGTCGTAATTAAACGTTTCACCTTGCTGTACGGCACGTTTCCGTCTTCCCATCGTAATTCATAATGATTGCGAATCAACCAGGACGCGCACGATTTGTCGGATTTTGTGAGGAGATTCCACGGCATGGGTATCCAGCACCCACATGCACGAAACGTTGACGTACCGAGTCTTTCAGACCTTCGAGTCGCGCGATACAAGCGACCAACGACTGTTTGAGACAGATCGATGACTGATCGATCGATAATCGTGGCCGTTTAATTCGGGTTTGTTCTTCCAGCGATTCGATAAACTCGTCGCATCGTTGCTCCCACGCGGCAAAGTCTTCCCTCGAATTTAACAGGGTGGATTGCTCCAACAACTCTTGCTCCATGTTATTGCACGATCCTCTTGCTAACGCCATTTGTTACACTCACGACTTCCAGTTCTCGACTATTGAGCGCATCCCCCAGATTCGTCATTTTATATTTTACTAATGATGCATCGTTTGCTTATCATATCTAATTTCATCTCAGCAGCCGTACATAGGCGCTATTTGCAAAATTTGCAGTTTTGCACGTGTTTGATGAAATCATTGTGAGACACGTACGTTTACGAAAACGCACCATTGACTTTCGGTGGTTTGATCTGTATCAATGCAGCAGCCGTACATCGGCGCTATTTGCAGTTTTGCACGTGTTCGATGAAATCGTCGCGAGACATGTCGCGACATGTTCTTCAAAACAATATCGCTCCACTGACTTATGCGAAATTGCAAAATTTGCAGTTTTGCACGTGTTCGATAAAATAGTCGCGAGACACGTCGCGACATGTTCTTCAAAACAATAACGCTCCATTGACTTATGCGAAATTGCAAGCAGTTTTGCACGTGTTCGATGAAATCATCGCGAGACACGTATGCTCTTGAAAAGAAATCATATTTGATGCCCGATGAGGTGATCTCATCACGAATGTTCTTGACAAAGATATCACATATATGTGGATTGTGGTGGTGGTCACCATGCAGCAGCCGTACATTGGCGCTATTTTTGCAAGATTTGCAGTTTTGGGTATGTATAAATGGTCTACGAGGATTCTAGAGCGCAGTCGAGAGTTCGATACGGTTCGAGTACGTTGCAAGCAGCCTCCAGATACGATGAACACTCACGGTGCAAACTACTACGTTCCGATTCAGGACGAAACGTGCGAGAAACAGCACAATGAGTAAGTACCGCTAATTTTCGTATATACTTGTGCAAAAAAAACCTTTTATAAACATATAATTGTATTTTTACAGTTTTGATAAACCCCGCTACACGCCACGTATTTTGGGAAGGAGATTAGCCTTGACATCAACAGCATATAAATTTTTGGATGTTGGAATCAACGCGGGACCTATGTCCTCTGTGGATATACATATTGGTGATAACCGAGGCAATCGGATAATGCCACATGCAACGTGGGTGGCATTCATCGAAAAACGTGCAGATATACAGCGACTCGTGCAGTCATCGGCACCATCATCGCTAACGTTTCGAGATCTGGAGCTTGTTAAAATACGTGACGCAGATATTGTACAATTGACGTCGTGCGGCACCAGCTTGTACATGAAACCGTCAACTGTATTCTTCCTGTTCGAACTAGAACATTGCGTCGAGAATGTGTATTTTCAACTATGTCAAAATGTTCACGGCGTAAGTGAAAAATTCAAACAGTTTGTAACAATTTTACGCTAAAATTGTATCACCGATAAATGTAACGCAGTTACAATCTTGCGTGAATTTTATGATAAAAATTCGATTATTGATTGTGAACTGTTGGCGTACGCTGCTGATACTATTGTGTATAATGCGCTACATGATAAATAAATACATATAATATGGTTAAAAAGTTTTAATTATTTTTCCTTCTGTCTACCGTTCCCTTGTCCACCGTCAACGGTTTAGAATTATAACTCTTGATAAGAATGCGCGTGCCGCACTCGTCGCGCGAATAAGGCCGGGTGCCGGGCGCGCGAACGGGGGCCGGGAGGGACCGCGCGCGAACAAGAAGACGCGCGCGACGGGGGAAGGGGGAAACATCTACGAGGGGGAGATAACGCGAGCTGGAGCGTGTGACGTCACGCGGACCGACGCGGCCGTTGCATGCGGACCTCTCCCGCGGCGAAAACGCGGTCGCCCCGCGGTGCCGAAAAACGCGGTTGCCCCGCGGCGCCGGAAAACGCGGTTGCCCCGCGGCGCCGGAAAACGCGGACCCCCTCTCCCCGCGGTGCCAGAAAACGCGGACCCCCCCTCCCCGCGGCGCTCGAAAAACGCGGTTCCCCCCTCCATCTCCCCGCGGCGCAAGAAAAACGCGGTTCCCCTTCCCCCTCCCCGCGGCGCTCGAAAAACGCGTTTCCCCCTCCCCCTCCCCGCGGTTCCTCCCTCCCTCTTTCCGCGGTTCCCCCCCGCGGTTCCCCCGCCCGCGGTTTCCCACCGTCCCTCACCCCCCTCAGATCCCCGGAGTAGAATGCCCTTATCTTACCTACTAATGTCCGCTTAAATATGATAATTTTTAACCCAGTTTTCGGGAACCTGTAAAAATGGCCCTTTTCTCGCGTATTTTTTGCAATTTTGCAATTAAAAAATTTTTTAAAAAAAGACTTATTCTTATAGGAAATTTCCTTCCGAACAATTTTCCTCTCTTCAAGTTTTGTCGTTTGACCAACACAAAAGGAGTTATTTAAAGAAAACTGTACAGAAACGCGTTTTTAAATATATTTTGCAATAAAAAAAGGCGAAGCGGGCCGAGTTGATTCTAGAGACTTTACACACTTGTTACGGAATATCATAAAAATCGATTTAAAAAAGTTCCAGCTTTGCGCCGTGAACTTCAATATTCTTATTTTTTAATAGCCCTGACTCCCGGACTATATACATAATCATATACAATTATATATGATTAGTCAAAATTATTTTTTCTCGGGGTACAGTAACATATTTATAAATTTATTTAACCTCTTTCAATAGATTTTCGTTAAAGCAGGGCACACACACATGTGTGTATATCCTGCTTTATAGAAGTGTGATTTTTGTTAAAGTAGAGGGCACACACACACACACGTGTGTATGTCCTGCTTTATAGAAGTTGTGATTTTCGTTAAAGCAGGGCACACACACACGTGTGTATGTCCTGCTTTATAGAAATTGTGATTTTCGTTAAAGCAGGGCACACACACACACACACGTGGGTATGTCCTGCTTTATAGAAGTTGTGATTTTCGTTAAAGCAGGACACACACATACGTGTGTATGTCTTGCTTTGTAAAAGTTGTGATTTTCGTTAAAGCAGGCCATACCTACTGTCTACCAGCAACCGTCGCTGGAGGAAGCCGCTTCTTCTGTGGTTCGTAACGTCGTTCCTGATGGACAATCGGGACGCCCGGACGGAATCGGAGCGTTTGGAGCATCCGAGGAGACCAGGAGCACGAAGAGACGGTAGGCACCGTTGCCGAAGGCCTTTCCTTGCACCCCTCCGCGCGCGTGTGTGTGTGTGTGTGTGTGTGTGTGTGTCTGGGAAGGAAGATTGGTAGTTTACCTACAGCGTGATCGCACGTGAGCGGGAGGGCTTTGCTCCTCTGCCCCCTTCCCCCATGCATGTACTTTATAATTTCGCTTTACAACTTAGCATGTACTTTAAGTTGTAAAGCGAGTTCCACGCTTTCAACCGCTGGGGGGTGCGGGGAGCCGAGCCTGTAAACGAGCTTGTAAAGCGCGTCATGAACCCATGTGGCACCTTGTTTCGCGTGGACACACACACACACACACACACACACACACACACACACACACACACACACACACACACACGCACAGACGAGGCGGTGCGAGAAAAGACCTTCGGCGACGGTGCCTACCGTCTCTTCGTGCTCCTGGTCTCCTCGGCTCCAAACGCTCCAATCCCGTCTGGGCGTCCCGATTGTCCAGGAACGACGTTACGAACCACAGAAGAAGCGGCTTCCTCCAGCGACGGTTGCTGGTAGGCAGGTATGGCCTGCTTTAACGAAAATCACAACTTTTATAAAGCAGGACATACACACGTGTGTGTGTGCCCTGCTTTAATGAAAATCACAACTTCTATAAAGCAGGACATACACACGTGTGTGTGTGTGTGTGCCCTGCTTTAATGAAAATCACAACTTCTATAAAGCAGGACATACACACGTGTGTGTGTGTGTGTGCCCTGCTTTAACAAAATCACAATTTCTATAAAGCAGGACATACACACGTGTGTGTGCCCTGCTTTAACGAAAATCACAACTTCTATAAAGCAGGACATACACACGTGTGTGTGTGCCCTGTTTTAACGAAAATCTGTTGGAAGAAGAGGTTAAATAAATTTATAAATATGTTACTGTACCTTATACTTCTTTTAATCTTCTTTCCTAGCACACACACACACACACGGGGGTACAAGGGGGGCCTTCGGCCCCCCTCCCGCACCCGCCTCCACCGGTGTAGACAGCGTGCACCTCGCTTTACAAACTTAACTGTATTGCCTAGGGATTTTCTTTAGTACCAACATCATCCCCTCTTTTTTTGAGGAACATGTCTTATAACCATTGTGTGTATCAAGAAAATAGTGTAAGGGCCATGGCACACAAAAAACTTAAGTCCGTAAACTTAAGAAATAACCGAATCGACCAATCACAGTCGAGAACTTAAGCAGCCATTTTGAAATTTAAACTTAGGACATAAGGATGAAATTTTTTTAAGTTTAAGGTCTAAAGGTCTTATCGTAACCACATTCACACAAAAGTTACTAGACTGTTTACCTAATATATATTGCACTTCGATTTTCTGTCTTGAAATCACAAGGAAATGTTAATTATGAGTTTTTATATTATAATCTTCCTGTAGATAATAAACGAAAAAGTAAGTTTGTTTTATATTAAATAATATAGTGATTACATATGCAGATTAATTAGATAACTTAAATGTTAAATGAATTTTATAGGTTATACAGGTTATTTGGTTGTAAGAAGAAAATTTTTAATTAAAATGGAACACTCATATTCACATAATTTATTACATGATATGAATATGGATTGTCAAGCCCAATTTAAAGAAAATATGGATAATCAAGTCCAATTTGAAGAAAAAACAAGTGATGAACTACTAATTGATGCAGTCAGGGGATACCCTCATCTGTACGATACATCTTTAAAGGAATACAAAGATACTAAAATGAAAGAGAATTCATGGCATGAAATCTCGTCAGTTATGAATATGTCAGGTAAAATATTTTATTATTTAATTTAATAATTTTCTGAATTTATATTTATATATGTATATTTATTGTAGTTGATATTTGCCAAACTCGTTGGCTACGCTTGCGTGAACGTTTTACCAAAGAACAACGTCTTCAAGAAATAGAAAGTCGAAGTGGCAGTAAAGCAAGTCATCGATCAGTATTTTCTCTTTATCACAACATGATATTTTTAAAAAATTATATTAAACGAAGAAAGTAAGATTAAAATGAGAGTAATATATATAATATATGATTATTACATTGTTTTATATGTATACATACATATATATACAAAACATAAACATTAATATATATAATTGCTATGTAGTTAACAATCTAATATAATATTAGTTTTAATATATGGCTAAGTTTTATAATTTATCGATGGATCAAGTGCATGATGTGGAAATCTGCACATGTAGTATCTGCATATCATGCGCTTGATCCATTGATGAATTAAAAAACTTAGGTTATATATATATATATATATATATATATATATATATATATATATACACATATATGTCTACATATATTAATTTTAAATTTCAGATTATATACCAATGTGGCTAAAAAAAAAGCAACTGATATGTCAAATGTTTGTGTCAATACTACTTCGCATTACTTGAATACACTTGCAGATTCTAATTCAACTCTTCCTTCTTCAAATTCTAATATTGTGCGCAAAGAAATAACAGCAAAGACAATCTTTCCTCAGCATTCTCAAGAAACCAATTTGCAAACTGTAAAAAATGTAGTACATAATCCTTGCATCTCACAAAATACCCTGACGGAAAAAATTTCTATAAATAACTACAAAATTTGACTAAAAATAGAAATTTGTATATTTCTGTTGAAATATTTAATTTTTTGTAGAAATAATTATTTTTTTGTAGAAATATCTACGAAATAGTACCATAAATTACAATGCTCTCAAATCAAGAAATTATTGCAAGTAGTATTTCATGAAAAACTGCAATTTAATAAAAAATAGTACAGAGATCTACAAATTTTTAAAATTTAAGAAGAAACAAAATCTTAAAAAATTAAAATATCTGTTTACTTGTAGAATACTACAATTATTTATAAATGACTACAGAAATCTACCACAATTTACGTATTGTAAAACTTTGCAACTTAGAATCCAATTCAGTTTTTAGTTTCTCATAAAATATTACAATTTTGTACAAATAGTAACAAATACCAATTTGTTTGTACAGCTAAAAAATGTATTACAATTATGGCTAATTAAAATTTGTACTTTTTAGTTAAATGTTACAAGTTTTTACACAAATCTTCCAAAATTTATCTATTATTAATAACTCCTTAATTTGCAGAAGTCAAAATACTTATGTTTTTATTTTCGTATAGTTTGCTGTAAGACCCAATAGAAAAATACACAAATGTACAATTTTTTACCTTATTAAATTTCTGACTCGTGAATGATTGTAATTTCGCATATAATCGGCTGATTTTCGATGGACTACAAGGTCCTATAAAAAACGACAAAATTCTTAGCCTTTTACGAATCGTGAATTCATGAAAAATCTACATGTATTCGCTTTTTTAGATTTTTATAAGATACTACAATTTTCCATGGAAAGGTGGAAAGTTTGGTTGAAGGTCTGTTAATTTCCATGTAAACTTGTAGTATCTTATAAACATCTACAAAAAGCAAATTTATGTAGATTTTCTTGAATTCACGAGCTGTAAAAGGCTTAAGGATTTTGTCATTTTTTATAAGATCTTGTAGTATTGTATGCAAAATTACAACCATTCACGAATCAGAAATATATAAAAGTAAAAAATTGTACATTTATGTATTTTTCTATTGGACTTTACAACAGATTACACGAAAATAAAAACATAAGTATTTTGACTTCTGCGAATTAAGAAGTTATTAATATAATAAATGAATTTTGGACGATTTGTGTAAAAACTTGTAACATGTAACTAAAAATTACAAATTTTAATTAACCATAATTGTAATAAATTTTTTAGCTGTACAAACAAATCGGTATTTGTTACTATTTGTATAAAATTGTAGTATTTTATGAGAAACTAAAAACTGGATTAGATTCTAATTTGCATAGTTTTACGATATGTAAATTGTGGCAGATTTCTATAGTCATTTATAAATAATTGTAGTATTCTACAAGTAAGCAGATATTTTAATTTTTTAAGATTTTATTAATTCTCAAATTTTTAATAGTAGTTAATAGTAGTAGTTTGACGTAGTTTTGTCCCGTAATTTATAGATCAAGTTGTAGCAATATAACTCTGAAAATTTTGTCTAAAATTAAGAGACTATGGCCATTATTCATAGTTGGATGTTATTTCAAGACAGTCTTAAGTTATATCTTAAGACGCTAATACGGCTATGCAATTGGTTCATGATATTTTAAAATTGAACATGACTATCTGCATACTATATGGTGATAGTCTCTTAATTTTAGACAACATTTTTAGAGTTCTGAACACAAGTAACTTAGAAAGAAGCAACTTGATGCCAAAACAATTTGATTGAAATCGGCTGATTTTCGATGGACGCGTCAGCGACCATATGTTCCTTAACAAAAAATGATCCCCTTTGTGTGACCTATATCATTCCTCAAAGTTTGTCGGTGAGGTCCTGAGACACCTTGTATAATAAACCGACTTTATTAAGAACTAACACCTTCCGTACGTCTGCTAACAATAAGTGTAACATATATAGACAATAGGAAACGCCTTCATCAATCAATGTTGTAGCACAGTGCGGAAGGTGACTGACTCAAGACCCAGAGGTTTCAGGTTCAAATCCAGCGGTGGTAAGCAAATTTTCTAAGTACAATATAAATGTATTTAATTAAGCTTGCACGTAATCAAGATTTTCAGCAATAAAATAATGTTCAACGAGAGAAGTAAATTTTATTTTTTATTTTGTTCATAGTATATCCAAAAAGTTGTAGTTATTCATAAAAATTTGTAAAATTATTTTCACCAGGGTAGTATTTCCTTGTAGTCTACTGTACTCAAATAGACATAGAAATGTGTAGAATATCAGTATTATTTGTAGTTTGACGTAGTTTCACCGACTAATTTATAGATCAAGATCCAATAAAAAAATACATAAATTTACACAAGTGTTCCAATTCTAGCATTTTTATGTAGAATTCTGTAGCCCCTCCCCAATTTATGTAGATTTTAATAGATTCTGGCAATTATATTTTATAGTTTTTTTGTAGCACATTTTTATTTTTTTTTAAATTTTGTAGAAATATTTCCGCCAGGGTAATAATATAATTGAAATAGACGATGAATCATCTCCACCACTTCAAAACGAACTTAATAATTTTTGTAAGATGAAAATGTCTGCAATGTCAAATTCCACTTCACCATTACTTACATTTCAAACAGCAAATGCTGCATCTGTTTCAAATTCTTCAACATTACAGTGCCCAATAGTAAATGCTGCATCAATTTCAAATTCAATTTCATCAACTTCTACAGTACAAGCAGCAAATGAAGCATCCATTTCTAATTCTACTCCATCTCTTACTTTATCTTCTGCATTAAAAACAAATACTATCTTACAGAAAGATACTGCATTAATTTCAAATAGTATTTCATCATCTTCTACATTACAGACACCAAATGTTTCATCTATTTCAAATTCTCCATCATCATCCTCTACATTACCAAAGAATATAAAAAACTCAGGTAAAATAAAAAATAAAAACATCACACACTTAGAATCATCACTTGCATCTTTAAGTAATGTTCTTCAAAACCGTTTTGCTAATTCATCGCATTCTACTGAAAAGAAGGAAAATGCTTGGGATTTAAATTATTTAACGCCAGAGAAAAGTTTTGGTTTGTTAATAGCTGTTGAATTAGAACGAATACCTGAGCCGGAAAAAACTAAGCGAAAACAAGCAATTTCAGAAATTTTATGGAGACCATACATACATTAATTTCAGTTATTTGAATGTTATGTCTTATAGTATATATATCGAAATGTTAAATCCTCTATAACATCTCCAAAATTGCTTTGTTTCTATTTTCTCTTTCGAGACATTTTTTTTAATGTAATATTTTGTTTTATATTTTGTTTCCTTATAAAAAATTTTTATTTTTCACATTTTAGTCACATATTTCGTATTTTAATTAATTTAGCTCGTAAAATAATCTAAATTAATAGTGTTTCATCTCGAAGGACCAGAAACTCCTCTGGGCTGGCGCCAGACTCGTTTCAATGCGGTGCGGGGTAGGGAGGTTCGCGCTCCGTTTAGGTGCGCGGTAGGATCGTAGGATCGCGGAACAGGCACATTCAGTCAATTCAACTCGTATTATTTGTACTGTGAGAGAAGGTCTTTATTCGCTGAGGTGTCACAAACACGTTCACGTGAACACCACACTGCTGACACTTGTTATTCGAATGGCCGTGTCAAACGGTGACACGGCGGCTTTACACCAATATGGCCGAGAACGGCGCACGGCGCACGAGGCGCTCACAGAGATGATCGTTGAATGTCTTACACCAACATGGCCGATAACGGCGCACGGCGCACGAGGCGCTTACAGAACTAATCGCGGAATGTCTTGCGCGCGGTAAAACGACCGAACACGGCACTTTACCCGCACAACGTGGTATCTTGGTTTCTCTTGCGAGGGGAGACGGCCGACGGCGCAGATCCTTCGCAACCCGCAAGATTATCCTTAAACTCTCGCGAAGGGTGACGGCCGAGCGCGGCGCAGATCACTCACATTCGGCGAGATTGAACTTGAACTTCGCGAGGGGGACGGCTGAAGGCAGCGCAGATCACTCGCAACCCGCGAAGTTGCACGGAAACTCTCGCGAGGGATGACGGCCGAGCGCGACGCAGATCATTCGCAGCTCGCGAGATAGAACGATTCTCCCGCGGGGAGTGACGGCCGAGCACGACGCAGATCACTCGCACGCGGCGAGATTGAATTTGAACTTCGCGAGGGGGACGGCTGAAGGCAGCGCAGATCACTCGCAACCCGCGAAGTTGCACGGAAACTCTCGCGAGGGATGACGGCCGAGCGCGACGCAGATCATTCGCAGCTCGCGAGATAGAACGATTCTCCCGCGGGGAGTGACGGTCGAGCACGACGCAGATCACTCGCACGCGGCGAGATTGAATACAGCCGAACACGGCGCTTAACTTTTAACTGAAGAGCACTGAAGTCTCGTTTTAAAATATACTGTCCGGCGCGGGACGACGGAGAGTGTGAGTCGACGCGGTGAACCACTTTATCGTGTTACGAGCGGGCGTCTTATCACAACACGCGGGATGGCAGGCTTATGGCGAACATCTTGTCGCGGCGCGAGCGGAAAATCTTGTCGCGGTACGAGCCCGGATCTCGAGTCGACGCGAGCCAGAGTTGTCGCGGCACGAGCTGAGATCCTGTCGGCGCGAGCGGAGATCTTGTCGCGGAACGAGCGGAGATCTTGTCGCGTGGCCCACCACCCGGTTCGACACGTTTGGCTTTGCAGAGATGGACACGTGTGGTTCACTGGCCGGCTACAGACGTACTCTACTTACTACTTAGCGCTTCCGGCGGCGCCGCGACGCGAGGATGAAGAACCATGCTAATCGATTTTGATAGATATGCGGGTCGATGTTCGAGCGCTCGCGCAATTTGATTGGTCGCGAGGCGCTCCTGGAATCGCGCACGCAGCCGATAAGAACGGGATCGCGGTAGCGCCTCTTCATCCGTCGCGAAGGGCTCGCAGAGCGTGTGAACTCGCCCCAATCCGGAACAAATAGGGACTTTCGTTTCCGGAGCGACCAGAGGTGACAGGTGCGAAAGTGGGTGCGAGAAAAGCGAAGGGAACCGAGAGTACAAGGAGGCAGAGGAGGGAGAGCGTGTCGGAGCGAGAAAGTGTGGAGGCAGGAGAACAAGGAGACGCAAGGGGTGAGTGGTGGAGTAGCCGGTAGAGGAGGAATAAGTATAGAAAAGTGGCAAGGCACGGAGGCAGGTTGGGCACGGGTAATAGTGAGAGTAGAGGGGTGTCGCGGTGGGGGAACCGAGTCATGTGCGGAAGCGAGCGCGCGGCAAGGCACGAACGTACGAAGTGAGAGTAGAGGGGCGCCTTGACGGGGAAACAGAGGCACGGCAGGGCATAGAGCATAGAATAGGTAAAGGGAGAAGAGAATAGGAGAGATAACGAGTAGGAGAGTAAAGCCAAGGTAGGAGCGGCGGATAGAGCAAGAGAAGGAGGTAAGAACAGAGAGTGAACAGCAAGGAGGCAAAGAACAGAAGGGAGAGGGTGAGAGGAAGGCAAGAGGCAGGCCAACAAAGGCGGAAGAGCTTGGAAAACAGAGAGGGAGATCAGATAGCGTAGGGTCGGTATTAGATTATTTTCAGAAAAAGAAAAGAGAAGAGGAGAAGGCGAAGGAAAGAGCTGAGGAAGAGATCCTAGGAAGGTTTAAAGAAACAAGGAGGGCTTATAGATCACCGCCAGCGAAGTTCAAAAAAGGAGAAAAGGGGAAAGAAAACATGGAGGCAGAAGAGATGCTTAAGGAGATCTTAAGAAAAATGAAAGAACAAAAGAAGGAAAGAAAAAAAGATAAGAAGGAAATAAAAAAAGAAATTAAGGGACTGAAGGAGGGTTGAAGAGAACGGAGGAAATATGGAGGAAGCAGAGAGAAGCGCTGGAAGAGAGAGTAAAGAAGCTAGAGGAGAAGGTGGAGGAAAGAGTAAAAAGATTGCAGGAGAAAATAGGAAAGAGGAAGGAGATGAGAGAAGGGGAGGCAGGTAATGATAATGAGGAAGTGGTGGAGAGGATGAGAGAGATAGAGAGAAAGTTGGAAAAGAAGGAGAAGGAAGAAAGAAGAAGAAATGTAGTAATAAAGGGGTTGGAGGTAAAGGAGGGAGGGAGAAGACAAGAGGTGGAAAAGCTACTGGAGGGAATGAAAGCCAAAGTAAAGGTAATAGAGGTGAAGAAAATAGGGGAGGATATTGAAAAAGGAAGGGAAATGGTGCTGTTGAAGCTGGAGAATGAAGAGCAAAAATGGGAGGTGATAGAAAAAAAGAGGAGTTTGGCGGGACGAAGGGAGAGAATCACGGAGGATTTATCGTGGGAAGAAAGAAGGACGAATTGGAGACTGAGAGAGATAGCGAGAAGAAAGGAGAGGGAGGGAAGGAGGGCTTGGATCAAGGCAGGTAGAATAAGGTTGGAAAATGGATGGTGAAGATGGGACGCAGAAGAGGGGGTATTAAAGGATGAAAGGGGAAGGGTAAGAAAGGAGAGCGGAGAAGAAAAGAAAGAGGAAGGAGGCATATTAGGAGGGAGAGGAGTAGGAATGGAGACGGGGGAATAGGAGGAGGAGAGGCTGGAGGAGAGGAAGTTGGGAAGGGAAATGAGGAGGTTGGAAAAGAAGGGAAGGGGGAAAATAAATCAGAATGGAGAATCGTGTTCTGGAATGTAGCTGGGCTGGAAAATAAAGATAAAGAGTTCTGGGAAGGACTGAAGAAACAGGACGTGGTAGTCATGATAAAGACGTGGATAGGGGAAAGGGGATGGAAAAGAATAAGGAGAAGGCTGCCAAAGGGGTATGAATGGGGAGTGCAAATGGCAAGAAAAAAGAATAAAAAAGGGAGAGCAATAGGAAGGAGGATAATGGGTATAAGAAAGGAGATAAAAGAGAAGGTAACGGAAATAGTAATAGGCAGAGAGAGACTGATAAAGGGAAAGGTTAAGATAGGTAACGAGAACTGGAGCATTGTTGGGGTCTACGCAAAGAAAGAGGAGATGGAAGAAATACTAAAGGAGCTAGGACTGATAATGGAAAAGAGAGAAAAGAAGGAAGGTTTACGATTATTGGAGGAGATTTCAATGCAAGGACCGGTCATGAAGGCGGGGGGATAGATGATGAGAAGGGGGAAGAACGGCGTGAAGGGGGTAGAAGATCAAAGGATAAAAAGATTGACAGAGAGGGGTGGCTGATAAATAGCTTAGAAGAGAGAGCATGGGAGATCTTCAATAGCAATGTGAGGGGAGATGAGGAGGGGGAGTTTACTTTTACGGGGGGAAGAGGAGACACGGTGATCGACTATGTGATAGGAGAAGGAGAAGTAAGAAAGAAGATAGAGAGTATGATAGTGGGGGATAGAGTGGACTCGGACCATCACCCCTTGGAAATAGCCGTAAGGAGAGAGAAAGAGGGAGATGGAGGAAGAAGGAGGGGGAAGAAGGAGAACAGGGGGATATGGAACGAGGAAGGAACAAAGAGGTTTATAGAAAAAATAAGAGCGGTGGAGGAAAAGGGGAATGATTTGAACAAGGAATGGGAAGAAATGAAGGCAAGAATAAAGGAGGCAATAAAAGGGGTGGAGGAGGAGATGGAAAGAAAGAGGGAGAAGGCAGGATGGTGGGATGAAGAGTGTAGAGAGGCGAAGAAAGAGGCAAGAAGAAAATTAAGGACTTGGAGGAAAGGAAGAGGAGAGGGTAGCGCATACAAAGAAAAGAGGAAGGAATTTAGAGAGATGTGTAAGAGGAAGAAGGAAGAAGAAAATCAGAGATGGGAGAGAAAAGCGGAGGGAGCAAGGAGAGAGGCGGAGGTTTGAAAGATAATAAATAAGGAGAGGAAAAAAAGGAGGGGGATTGAGGAAGGAATAGAAGAGGGGAAATGGAAAGAGCACTTTATGAAACTCCTGGGAGGAGTGAAAGGGATGGTGAGGATGGAGAAAGAAGGAGATAAGGAGGAAAAGGAGGGAGAAGAGGAAGAGGAGATTAGCTTAGAAGAAATAAGGAGAGTTGTAAGAAGGTTAAAAGACGGAAAAGCTATAGAAAAGATGGGATTCCAGGAGAGGTCTGGAGGCGAGGGAGGAAGAAGCTGGAGATTTGGGCATGGAATATATTAATAGGATATGGAAGGGAGGAGGATGGCCGGAAATCTGGAAGGAGGGAATAATTGCGCCAATTGTAAAGAAAGGAGAAGAAAAAAGAGCGGAGAAGTATAGAGGTGTGACAATAATGCAGTCGTTATATAAGGTGTACACAGCTATTCTGGCGGAGAGAGTAAAAGAGGTGATAGAGGGGAAGAGAATAGTGCCACAGAATCAAACAGGTTACAGAAGGGGGATGGGAACAATAGACAACATCTACGTGTTAAACTACTTGGTGAACAGAAGGTTAGAAAAGAAGGGGGGAAAATTGATAGTATGTTTTGTAGACCTTAAGGCGGCGTTTGATTCGGTGGATAGAGGAGTCTTAATAAAACAATGGGGGAAAGGGGAGTAAGGGAAGGGCTGGTGAGGAGAACGGAGGAGCTGTTAAGGGAGACGAAAAGCAGGGTAAGGGTAGGAGACGGAATAGGAGAAGAATTCTGGACGGGAAGAGGAGTAAGGCAAGGGTGCCCTTTGAGTCCGCTGCTGTTTAACTTGTTAATAACGAATATGGAACAGGAAATGGGCAATGTTATATGGGGAGGAGTGACGTTAGGAAGTAGGAGGGTATATTCTTTGGCTTACGCGGATGATATAGTGTTATTGGCGGAGGACGAGGACCAAATGAGGAGCATGTTGGAAAGACTGGAAGGCTATCTAAGTAGGAAGAGATTGGAAATGAATGTGGGGAAAACAAAAATAATGAGATTTAGGAAAGGAGGAGGGAGGGACAGTAAAAGAAGATAGAGATGGAGAGGAAAAGAATTAAGAGAAGTGAAAGAATTCCGATATTTAGGATACATGTTCCAAAGGAATGGAGGATAAGAGGCACAAATAAGGGAAAGAATCAAGAAGGCAGCGGCGATAATGGGGAAGATCTAGGAGATAGGCAAGAAGAGATTTGGGAAAGACTGGAAAAAAAATTGTGGCTATTCGATAGACTGGTATGGACAGTAATGGGATATGGAGCGGAAATATGGGGATGGAAAGAAAGGGAAGGAATGGGAAGGTTGGAAGAAAGGTATATCAGATGGGTATTGGGAGTGGAAGGGAGAACGCCATGGTATCTCGTGAGGGAGGAGACGCAAAGGGATAAGCTGAGAGGGAAGGCAGGGATGAGAGCATGGAGATTCGAGAGGAAACTAGAGAAGGGTAGAGGAAGTGAATTGGCAAGGCTATGCTGGGAGAAGGTGAAGAGAAAAGAGAAAGAAGGGAAATTAGGATCAAACTGGGAGAGAGAAAGAGGAAAGTTTTTTGAAGGCAGAGGTGTTGAATTGAAGGAACTGGAAAGGCTGAGAGAAGACGGAGATGAATGGTATCACAAACTGTTCGGAGGGGACAAGGAAGTGCAAAGAAGAGAAAGATGGGAAAGGATCGAGGGTGCGGAGCATAATAGATGGTACAAGATAGTAAAAGGAGAGGGTATACCGGGGTATTTAAAGAAAGGATGGGGAAAGAGCAGATGGAACAGGGTGGCGAGATATAAATTAGGAAATGAGATGAGAGAGAGCAGATACTGGGAAACGGAAGAGAAGAAGAAATGCAGGTTATGTGAGCACAGGGAGGAATCATGGGAGCATGTGTGGGAGGAATGTAGGAGATGGAAATCAGAAAAGAGTAGCTGGAAGGAAGCGGTGGGATGGGTGGTAGATAAGGACGGGGGAGGTGAGGAATGGATAATGGAGCTAGAAGAGGAAAGAAGGAGAGGAAAAGGGGGGTCGGGGGAGACAGAAGAAGGAATGGAGTGAGGGAGAGGAGGAGGAGGAAGGTAAGAGAAAAGGAAAGTGAAAGAAAGAGGAAGTGAGTAATAAAATATTACAGTTTACAGATTACCCAGGACTACTCAGGATGGAGGAAGAGGGGAGAATAATAGCGGAGGCAGTGGAAAGGATTATGGAGAAGAAATTCAAAAAGATGGTGAAGGAAAAGAAAGAAGTGGAGAAAAGGAAGGAGGAGAGAATAGAGGAGCTAGAGGAGAAAGTAAGGAAGATGGTGAAGGAGAAGAAAGAGGAGGAGAAAAAGAAAGAGGAGAAGATAGAGGAGCTTGAGGAGAAAGTAAGGAGAATGGAGCAAAATGGTGGTAAAAGGAAGAGGGAGGACATCGAGGAGGGAGTGGGGGTGAAGAAGAAATGGTGGGCAGGAGTGGGTGAGAGAAGCGAAGAGGAACAAAGGAAAAGGAACGTAATCCTAAGGGCGGAGAAGGAGGTATGGGGAGACAAAGGTTCGCATTGGGAGAAGGTGAAGGAGGTGTTTGCGGAAGGACTGAGGTAAGGGTTACGGTGAGAGAGGTGTGCGTAGTGGGGCAGAGAGGAGCATGGATAACGCTCTTGGTGAAATTAAAAGACGAAGAGGAGAAATGGCGGGTGATAGAGGCGAGGAGAAAGGCTGGAAACAGCTTAGGAGTGAAAATAGACGAGGATAAATCGGTTGAAAGGAGAGATAGGGAGAGAGAGGAGAGAAAAGAGAGAATGGAAGGTAGGCTAAGGAAGAGCTCGGGGAGATCAGAAGAGGAGGAAATCTCCAAGGACATGGAAAGGAAACTGTT